>JAMPIV010001073.1:0-220000 GCA_024509875.1 Oreohelix idahoensis
TTCTCACAGAGCCTTCACTATCATTCTACACTCTAATGGGACCACTATCCACCAGAATTCTCTCAGAAAAATTTACGACACCCCTTCACATTCACCTTACATTTTTCCAATGGTATTGATTAGGAAAAAAGATAAATCTATTCGTATTTGCATAGATTTTAGGCGTTTAAATGCTGTCACGATTTCCGACGCGGAACCTTTACCATTGTTAAATTCTTTTTTTGGATAAATTGGCTTCTGCTTAGTTCTTTACGAAGTTTGACTTGTCTAAGGGATATTGGCAGGTGCCATTATCAGACAGATCTAAGCCTTATACAGCTTTTGCTACCTCTTGGATTGTTTCAATTCAATTTTATGTCTTTCGGTCTTGTTAACGCTCCTGCTACTTTTGTTCGCCTTGGACAGATACCAGCGAAGCAGAGGCGTCGCCAACAGAATGCGAAAAATTTTTTTTGACCGTGACGATTTAATCACCTTTATAGATGATATCTGTTTATTTCATCGAACTTGGGATGAACATATGGTAGGAATTCACTCTTTGTTGAATACTTTGCGTCTACATAATCTTACAGCTAGACCTTCTAAGACGAAAATAGGATTCACTGAAATTTCTCCTATTGGTCATAGAGTGGGAGGTGGATTTATTAAACCTGAAGACTCCACTATCTCGAAAATCTTAAACCTTGAAATTCCTCGAACTAAGAAGCAAGTTCGTAGTTTGTTAGGTCTCGTGAACTTCTATCGAAAATTCTTACCAAATTTTTCAGACATTACCTCAGTGTTGTCCTCATTGGTGAAAGAAAACTCTCCAAATAAGGCCATCTGGACACATGTTTGTGATGTTACCTTAAATGTGCTTAAGTGTCTGTTTTCAAAAATGCCTATTTTGAGACTGCCTGACATTCGTTTTCCATTTACCCTCAGAGTCGATGCGTCTAACACAGGAAACGTTGGAACGTTAATGCAGGAATTTGAAGGATACATGCATTCAACGTTGTATGTTAGCAGAAAGTTGACATCCACAAAGCAGCGTTATCCTATCGTGGAGAGGGAGCTGTTGGCAATCGTTTTCTGCTTTACAAAATTGCAGCGATATCTAATGGGAGCCCGATTCACGCTGGAGACTGATCAAAAGGCCTTATCGTACCTAAAGACAGCCAGGTTTAAAAACGAAAGGGCTGCTCGAGCCTCGCTAGCTCATCAACCTTATGAATATGAAATCAAGGCGATCAAAGGCAGTCAAAATGTTGTAGCTGATGTCTTGTGGAGATGCATGCAGCACCCTATGTCGCCTGTGAACTCTACGAATACAGGTGCTTCACAGGATCGCATCTAACCTGCATATTTACTTCATGATAACCTGATCGAGAAAATATCCCATGTATAACATCTTCTTCATATGACATTATACATTGGTACAACAATTATTACGATGTAAAGGATTCTCTGACATTGAGTACGCTAACTATGCTGTGAACTAAGCTACATGGTTACATTGTCATATAAAGATACATTGATAATATGAGAGTGCGGTTCGCACAGCAACAAAATGATTATGCATTTCTGAATACGCAAAATGGACTCATACCTCGTTGAACTCAGCACATTACTCTGATATGGTGGTTGAATGACATTACGTATATGCCACTTACATACGAAAAACATAACTATGGTGAAATGTTACAAGTGATGTTCTTTCAGGAGATTTTCGTGCGGACATATTGCATCATTCTGAAATGAAATGACTAAAGTTGCATAATAAAGGGAAATAATACTGAAATGACTGATGCAAAAATATCAAAGGGACACAACTAGAAAATTAACTCTGATTTTCTTCGATTGAAATTCGCGGTGATTATGGTCATATGGATTGATCATAACAATATATCACATGGTGGACAATCATGGACATTGTCAAGAATGTATTTCTACATACGTATGGAAACATTACATAAACATTATATGAACGTTTATTCATTCCAAAAGACTTTAGATTATGGAATTGAACATGGTGATATAATATTAAGTGGTGATTAATATGAATTAACTATAATTTGTTGAGTTTTTGACACAATTTTGTCACACTCACACTGGTCTTTACTAAAGTTATTGGCTATTGCGCCATACTATGAGTTATTATCACAACACATAAGCATAGTCGTCTCTATTGCTCACACTTATATGTTACATTCATGACACATAATTCTCAAGTACACATAATAAAATTCATTTGACAAAATGTCGCAGTCATACATATTATTGATTGTTTGTCTGCCTCATATCATCTATTGTCTCTATGACTTAATTTTAATGCTTTGCATTTTAAGACTTAGTGACTAATATTACCTGACGGGACAGTTAAGTGTTTTGGACGGTGTGCGGTATGATAGTACTTGGACTGATATAATCATTTCATTTTTACATGTTGACTGATTTTGCTATGGTTACCTCACTCTGGTGTCAAATGATTTGTATCCTTTGTAGTATGTTGGTATAAGTACATTTTTTTACTAATTTCCACACCTTGAGTGTTTATTGGCCTACTGGGGAGCACAAACCTGGGTGCTATACTATTTCATACCAACAGTGAAATTTGATGATACCATATTTTCACTCCAGTGATGTTTTGAACTCACACCACATAAATAATGCAAACTTCGTTTACATTATTTAACCGGGGGGGGGGGAGTAAATGTTATGAGTAAAGTTCACAACATGTATGTCGAGATCAAATACAGTTCGACACTGGTTGATTTGTTTATAAGAACGTTGCCCTGGTTTCAGGACGTGACGTCATTACGTTTGGTGTTTAAAGTTGCAGACGCGAGTTTTGCAGTCTGCTAACTAAAGTGTCCCTTGCCTTTTGGGATTCGCTGTGTGTCTATTGAAGGCGTTGGACGTATGTGTTTTATGCTCCTGAGTGTTTGAAGATTTACTGGTCATATTCCTTTGTATTCCATCTCTGGATTCTCCATACACCTCCGTGAGAGGATGCCAGCATTTATGTAAAAGGAATGAAGTGTGTCCTGAAGTACGTGAGTGAAATATATTAATAAAAACTGTGTGGAAATGTCTTCGACATTGTTCCAGCTATCAGACAGTACAGCGACACTAGAGACTGTCTAGTTGATGCCATTACCTCATGCATATAAATTATCAGGATATAATTGGAGCTTTTGAAGATGTGGAATAAACCGTCTTGTAAATCGTCCAACCTGGCCTTTTGAAGTATCATTCATGTTTTGAAGTGTACGGCTGTCTGGGCGGGGTTTGAAGGGACATACCCTATTGGCACCTGTGTTGAAGCAGTGTTCAAATATATATATATATATATATATATATATATATATATATATATATATATATATATATATATATATATATATATATATATATATATATATATATATATATATATATATATATATATATTAATCAAGAAAGTTATATCATAAAGAAGTAAGCCCAGCAGAGCTCCGCATCAACTGGGAGTGTAACCCGTAACAACCTCATCATGTAAAACAAATAGTTAGAAACACCATCGTTACAAGAACACGCGAAAGCTTGGTGCAGGCTTCCGACAAGGGGACCAGTTTTAGTGGTGCCTCCATGCTCTGTACGGAGCGCACAGGAAAATAATGATGATAATGATATATACTACATTCTAGTTAAGCCACTGTCTCTTGGAGTCCAACCACGGCCTAAAAACTAACACTATTATTGCTGTTGTTACTGTTACTAATTTTCAGGATTTCCGAGACTACAAAGTTCTCTGTTCCTTTCTATTACTGATATTCTCTAGATAGTTATCTATTCGCACATTCTGCAGGTATGGTTCGCATTAGTCGTGAAGTGTATTTTCCCCTTGTAATGACCTTGTTGCTGTATCTTTCCTTCTTCTTCTTCTTCTTAATTTCTTCTTTGTACACTGTCAGACATCTACTTAATTATTTTCAAAGAACCACTCTGAAGTTACTTGAGAATTTTCGTGTTGCCACTTGTACCTTACTTTTATGTAATTATGTTATAAGTAGTAATTGTTTTTTTTTTTTAAATAAAAATGAAAATTTTTTAGTTACTGTATAATGACACTATCAGGTTGTCACAGTTTTTTCAAAATTCTTTAATTTGTTCTTTTAATTACTAAAAATATGTGGAAAAAATTAGCGGGTTGGGGGAGCCTTATCATTTTGATGTATCTCCCCTCCCTTAGACAATTCCTTGATCCGCAAGTGGCTTAAGCTAAGAAAGACTACTCTACCTCCATCTTTCCTTCTGTCTGTTTTGCTGCAGTAATGTCAAACTGTTTACTTCTTTTGTGTACATAGAGTACACATTTTTTGTCATTTTGTTCACTGTTCACCAGTGATGTTATGTACAACAGACGAGATTTTTTCTTAAACTGTGGACTCTATCCTAGCTTCATCCTGTTTTGTTGATTCTATTTTTAAATATGTAATTACTTCATTGCTCTCTCACTCACACTCTCTTTCTCTCTTTCTCTCTCTCTCTCTCTCTCTCTCTCTGTACGTGCGTGTGAGTTACATAAGTTAGTGCAATGTTAATTTTAAACACTTATTACTGATGTTAAGAATGGTTTTATTTGATAACTCCTTGAGTTTAACTGGTTTGTAAGTACTTTTATGAAATTTACAATGTGCAGTCAAGTGAAAAACTCATCCTTATCTTTTTTGCCATCAGAGTGAGCTGATTCCGTGATTACAACGCTATGTGATGTTGGAGAGATTATATCTCCCAATTTCCTACGGTATCCGGTGTCTTGAATCACCTATATCTTCAATATCCTACCACTCATGCAGTCGCATGGCTTTTTTCATTTTAAATACATTTAAAATATGTAAGATATACAACCTTCGTGTGGATCTGATTGCTCAATTCGCTTACACAATTTTGTTGAGAAACAATAAGTAAAAATATTTCTACATAATATATAATTCATAATTGAGCAAAGTAAGACATGTAAACAAAATAATTTTTAAGTAGATTAATATAAATGATCACCCGTATGTTACTGGAGCCTTAAAAGAGAGCAAAGATTAGTAACACTGTACCTTACAAGGCAATTCGTAAAAGCGACTAAGGAGGGTTGGATATGGGGCTGGTTACCCCATCCCGTGAAAACGTTTTGCACAAAAACTTCACCAAACAATATAAATGATAGTCTCATCTCATAATCGGAACCTCATCTACCCCGTAAAACGAGGTGTAGAGGTGACCCAAAGAGCACAAGGCTCCTGGGCAAAACATGTAATCAAAATGTTTGGCAAACAGGTTATTAGCCCATTATAAATGATAGTATTAAAATAAAACTTGTAGTTTTAAAAGCAAAATGTCTGTATTTTTACTATATATTATTTTTGCTTGAAATGTACAAAGGAATGCTGATGTTTTAATACCCAAAGTGAGTTTTTTTTTTCTCCTTTCTTCTTTCTTTCCTCAACTCGTAATTGTCCGTAAAGAACAGCACCTTATAAAATACACACACGTCAAGACTTCCTGTACTGCACCATTCATTTAGGGCCTATCCATGTCGCTTTTATCTCCTTCGTGTGTTTATGTTTAATTCCCTTCAAAAGTGTTAAATCTCCCTCTGATTATCCTACCATGAGGAGTCTAGAAGAAAGACTGCATTGTAATGATACGAACTGGCTTTCTCAATGTGTCATATCCAGGGTCTTCTCATCCCTTGTTCCACGAGCACTTATCTGATGTTTTCCACAAGCATTGGCGATTTCGTCATACTTATTTCAATCCTTCAGTTCCACGCAATCACCCTTTTATGAAAGTCTGTGTGGACTAAAATGGTACTGGCTATTCGTCAAAATCATAAACTCTGAAAAAAGTCTACACTTTACTGTGTTTTTCATTTTAAAATGTATTTAATGCATATGTTTCACATAAATTAATTAACTTAAAATTGAAGAAAATATGAAGATGAAACAGACCTATTAGGGGTGAACATATTCTGTTCATTTCCCGTTACCACACAAATGACATAAATATTTTCATTTCTTTAATACACATATTACACGCACTGTGTACCATTTTATGCATCTTAGTTTTAAGGAAATTATACATTGTTAAACAATCTTGCATTCACACAGTACACAATTATTACATTAAGACAATTCTCCTGTAGCACCAACACGCGATTATTAAGTTGTGTGGCATGAATATAATAATGTCATATTTAAATACGTAAAACCGGTAAAGGTAGTCTCTTAGCATTATATTGCCGTAAGGGGGGGTGAAGTGTTAGAGACTTCACAATACTATACTACTGGACAAAAGTTAAAGGCCACCATTCAGTTTAGACAAGGTTTATATAATTGATTGGCAAACTGTAAAGACAAGTGAACATGTCATTAAAACTGAGCTCAGAGAAATGTGTATACATTTCTGTGTACACTAGGTTAATTTTTTTTTAAATGTCCAAAAACTGGGTCACTTTAACCCGCACACAAAAACTCGTAGTTTTTGCAACACGCCCCACTAGTTCAAAAGGTGGAAAAAGTGAGTTGAATTTGAATGCACGTGGAAAATGATCATCGGTAAAGAGTGTTCACCGTTGGTATGCAATAAATCAGTATGACAAGTGGTCGAAATGATCACTGCATTAGCCATGCCACTAAGGAGAAGTCTCAGCACTGTAGACCGTGGTCGAGCCATGGCATGGATTCAGGATGGTCAATCTGTTCGTCATGTTGCAAGACGTTTAGCAGTGTCCCACTCTACCATTCAGAGACTTCTTGAGAGATTTCAAGCTACCGGACATTTGGAAAATCGACCCAGCTCACGAAGAATTATATAAACCTTGTCTAAACTGAATGGCGGCCCTTAACTTTTGTCCAGTAGTATAGATCCAGCATCGAGAGGAGGGGTGATCAGTTCCCTTCCTCGCTGCCTCTTCCTTCCATAACTCAGAGAGAAAAGTCAGGTATCAATTTACAGCTGGGTAGACTGGAGCGCGTCGGTACCACGATTCGAACCCAGTATCTTTGCCGCGAGAGATCAGCGCTCTAACCATTCTGTCAATCGGACCCTCGGATGGTTAAAAAGGTAACCACGCAAAATTTCCTTCATGAGTAATGGGATTGCTCATTTACGTTTATTTCTTCTTCTTCCTCGTTCGCCCTGAAAAGGACGGTGGTTGCGTTGTGTCTGTTTACGCCGTAGCTGTGATATCTGCATCTTTCGGTCGACACATCCGACTTCAGCATGGCATTTTTTAGGGACCGGGTTTGCCTTCCCATTGCGATCCGTACTCGCTCAGCCAGACTGCACTGCTGCAGACTGTTTCCAGGACCACCACGTGGAGGTGGAGTACGGTCTTAGTCAGACATAAATCCAGCAACCTGGGAGGATGAAGCTGCCGATCGCACAAAGTGCCGGTGGTCTCTGAGGCGCCACCTCAGTTTGGGCGAAGAGAAGCTCACACAACAAGCAGAAGAGAGGAGAAAACGTCGAAAGGAGCACCAGGAAAATAAGCAGCTGAGGGCTGTCACCTCAGGGGCGCATTCGCATAGTCAGTTACGACTGAAGGGGCTATTATTATTATTAACCTGTACTGTTTACAGTTTGCGGCAGAACAATAGTCCGCCGTTGTCGTTTAGATGTTGTGGAGAAAAAAAAAAACTAGCAATCAATCAATCGGTTTTCACAGCAAGGTTGCTGATGAATGACCTTCGCTGCGGACGAGGTAAGAGCAACTTTTTTTTTTTCTTCTTAACCAGTAGCACTTGTGCTTTCAGCCCTTCGGCCCAATGTCATGTCATTGCGAGGCTGGGGAGCCTGTGGGCTTTCCTTCCAACCCGGTCAGGAGCTTCGCTCCTTCCCATAACACCTGATCGCCAGCGCAATGTGGTAACCATTACACCAGCGCGGCTCCCAGAGCAACTATTTTAATGGTGTCCAATGTATAATGTATGATCACCATGAAAATAAGGGAAGTAACAATAATTATCTTTT
Source organism: Oreohelix idahoensis (assembly GCA_024509875.1). Classification (NCBI taxonomy): domain Eukaryota; kingdom Metazoa; phylum Mollusca; class Gastropoda; order Stylommatophora; family Oreohelicidae; genus Oreohelix; species Oreohelix idahoensis. The sequence continues at coordinate 7,990 of JAMPIV010001073.1, forward strand.
GAACCTTTAACTGTGGTCAGTTACGCAACCTTCAGGCTGATACATAAATGGGAACACGCGCTGGGTCGGTCTTAGTAGCTGTGGGGCCCGATTCGGACCATTTTGGTGGGGCTCACTGACTTGAGATAATATAACAAATTAGATATCGGAAATATATACATTACATTGTATTAAAAATAAAACAATATCTCTATTTATTAGCCTTATGTTGACATTAAAACGTGTTACAACAAAACAATACTTATATTTCTTGATTTTTGTTCCACACATTGTGTCGAAGTTTAAGTTTTTTCCCTCATCACATTCTATGGCTAATATTGCAAGACTGATGAGCCTATATTAGAGCGTGTTTGACTTTAGATAAGATTTGATCAATATTATTTTCGGGAAAAGCTCATTTCACCTGACACCATTGTGACTGGAATTATCAAAAATATGTTTAAAGCAATAAAATAAATTGGAAATCTAGTAGTTCTCTCATTCAAAGTAAGTAATTTCAGAATTTTAAAAGGTTTCCCACTGTATGTGTGCTTCCATTTCCTCGACCACCATAGAGTCATCTATATTTGCTAATTTTACAGGCTTGACAAGTTAGTTTTCCAGAATTTTCGAACCATAATCTCTCATTATCTATCTGCCTATCACGCTCTCTCTCTCTCTCTCTCTCTCTCTCTCTCTCTTTCTCTCTCTCTGGGGCGTGAGATTAATTACAGCAAGAGTAAGTAAAGGTTACATACCTAGGATGCCTAGTAACACCAGACGGCGGAACTAGCAAGAACATCAACAACAGAATGAATAAAGCGAGAACAGCCTTAGCTACTCTAAACAACATCTGGAAGTCTTCTCAGTAAAGCGCAAACACCAAATTAAGATTATATGACAGTTTTGTACCTTCTGTGCTTCTCTTTGGTGCGGGAATGCTGGAGAGTAACAGAGAAGGAAATGTCGAAATTGTCCTCTTTCCACACAAACTGCCAAGGAAAATTCTCCGAATCTTTTGGCCGAATACCCTCTGTCGTGAGACATTCTAAATACACATATATAAATTAAAAAGTAAATGAAAAGCCTAACACATAAATTCAATAAAAGGAAAGAGAAATGGTAAAAGTACAGTGCTGTCACAATGGCGTACAAAAATCCCCCTTGTTTTCTACTTCGTCTGCAAATTGTAACGTTTCACGTTGATGGTAAAGCCTACTGCAGCATACACGCGTTTCCACAACACGATAAAACGTGTACTGCATTTCTAAGAAAACCTTGAGATACGCAAGCTGATTAATGACCTAAATTAATACTAACATTAATTACACTACGTTAACATAAACGAAAGGACAGATGGACTTAGGATAGAGAGAAGGGAGGGCTGAAAGCAGGAACGCATGCAACCCTAACACGCGTCTCGCGATATACAATTAATGCCACCCCTCCCCGCGCGAAAGGCCAGAGGCACTAACTTTTTTTCAAATAGACCGTGATAAAAAACACTACAACTACGAGAGTTAGGTTTAAAAACCTGAAAAATGCTTATTGGGAAACATGACATTATACTGGTTTACGTTTGAAAGCCTGACAGTACCCAGACACCACATCGTATCGAAGTGAACAGGAGGTAGAAGAAAATGCACATTTTGAACGCAGCCACCTAGCTCCCTTAAATTTATATAATTGGGTTCCTTAGGATTTGCTGACAAAGAATATGTTAAACGTTACGCAAATAGTCTAGGAATTAACAAATTATAGCCAAAATAAAATGGTGGTGCTGTCAGACAACACCAAAATCAGAATTGCGCAGTGGCAGGTTTTGAAACCACCATTGTACGGGAAATGGGCCACCATGTAAAATCCTATTTGATTGGATAGAAATAAATGTAAGGCTAAACACGATTAGTCGGACTATAAATACTAATTTGTTGTTGTTAGGGAAACGTGAGTAGGGGTACTTTTTTTGAAAAGCTGTGTAAACATGGCCCGATTGGGTAGACCCGCCAATATAGTCAATTAGGAGCGTCAGGTCAGTGCCACATTTTAAAATAAACTTACTAAGGAACAGTGCGTTGAGAGCCGGATCATATTTCTCTAAATAAAAGTCTGGGACAGAGGCAGATCGGAATTTGTGCCATTATTCATCGCCAGTCAACGTATCTGTGTATTATTTCCATGAATTGTGGTAAGCTTGATATATTCGATATCTTTTTAATGAAAATTGAATGTAAATTGATAATTTATGTCTGTATATGTGTGTGGTTCAGTAGCGAACATGAGGCAATGCCTATATAGTGCTCCAACCTGAACAGGACGTGTCGGAGAAAAGTAAAACTGCATGGAATTGCCAAACAGTACACTGACACCTATCTTATTGATTAGAAAGAACTAATGCTGGAATTGCAGAGGCGTAGTAACCATTTAGGAGGAGAATACTGGTGTAAATTGTTTCAGATGAAGCTCGCAGTTGGCCTACCGCTCTGAACTCAGTGTTTGTTCTGTATTGCGTTCAGTGTGGAAATAGATTATAAATTAGTTATGAAGTAGGAGATACAACCTTCTTGTTTCAGGGACTGTGGTCCTAGTTATTGAAGCAGCACCTGGTCTGAGTTTTGCTGAATCCAGAGGCTGACAGCATACTCCTTGGTCCAGATAGCGACTAGTGAGGTGTCTCCAGAACACAGTGAAGCAATCGAGCAGAGGAGTCTTTTCCTGCCGCCATCACGAAAGATAAGCTTCTGTGGCCAGAGTAGCTCAACATTATGTGCCCCCTCATAAATTGACATTTTGTTAACCACAGAGGGACAATTAATTGGTTCAAATGACAGGAACTGTGAAAGTTTCCCAATACTATTTCCCCGATAATCAAACACTTGAAGTCATGATGAAAAACAACAACCAAGCTTGAACAGAACCAGTATTACCTCATATTACTACTGCACAAATTACACACATAGAATAATAATAATAAACTCTGTCAATACAAAGTTCATATATATAAACTGTGTAAATAATACTTGTAATTACATTTGATTGTGATTCCTGGTTCACTGTGTAGTTGAATCAGGATACCCATTACTGAAAGAATTAATACATATATTTTTAAACTGAAACACTTGACTCACTTAAGATAGTCTTATAGAGTGTTATATGTGTGTGAGTGTCACAGTGTTGTAAAGTGTTGTGGAATAAATTAAATTGTTTATCTGTTTGTTGTTGTTCTGACTTACACTTCATCATTTTCATAACCCTAGACATTTAACGTAGTCATCACAATATTCCAGAATAATTCTGACTGAGGTATAATATGTGGTAGCAAGTAAGGTCATCTGTAATACACCACACTTATTAGATACAGATACCTTCACAGCTGATCTCAGTCAGTACACTAAGTCCCCTATAAATATTTATAACATCCCATTTTACCACATATTGGGGTCCTGTCCGGGATTTTGAATCTTTCCCTATTATAAATATTGGGGGTAATTCACTTCAGGGAATAATACAAATTTAAAAGGTATCCTTGGGTGGAATTAAATGAGGTTGAGCTCTCAGTGCTTGTGGTGTCCTTGGATAAGTAATTACAGATTGTATTGTTTAGTTAGACATTACATACATTTACCTGTTAGAAAATGGCGGACCTGGCCAAATTTCGATCTGCTGCTGTGCAGACTGCGAAAGAGTTAGGAATGGACGGGCAAATTATGATTGCTTATGTCACTGCTGAATGTGACAAATATATTGAACGTGAGGAAAAAAGATTAGAAAAAGAGGCTGAAAGAAAGATAGAGGCTGAAAAGGAAATTAAGAAGTTACAATTTGAGGCTGAGGCTGAGACTAAGAGGTTGCAGATTGAGGCTGACAAAGAGGCTAAAGCATTGGAGGCAGATAAGGAGATTAAAAGGCTCCAATTAGAAGAACAAAAGGCAGAAAGGGAAGACAGAAGATTGGCTGCAGAGAGGGAAGCAGAAAAGGAGGAGAAGAGATTACAAAGGGAACATGAGTTACGACTAAGGGAGTTTGAGTTTCAAGGCCATGCTCCTGAAAATGGTGCCAGTCCCTTTACCTCCGATGCTACTGCTAGTCAGGGAGCCTCAACCTCAGCTATGAATTTTCATTTAGATCATTTTGTTGAGAAAGAAGATGATATTGAGAGCTATCTAAATAGATATGAACTATTAGCTACCACGTATGGGTTAGAAAGAGAAAGGTGGAGCTTAAAGTTATCTCAAGGTCTTCGTGGGGCAGCTTATGAAGTTTTTGCCAAAATGAACAGAGGTGATCAAGAAAATTATGACATGCTAAAGCAAGCTCTTTTGTTAAGATATGAAAAGAACGCAGAATTTTATAGGAAAAAATTTAGGAATGCTAAACTACTGTCAGGTGAAACCTATCACCAGTTCTCTGCACGGTTAGAGACATACTTGGAGAAATGGACTTCTCTGGGGAAAACCCAAGATCTTAAGGAAATGATCCTTATAGAACAATTAAGAGAGTCCATGGCTCCAGACCTGAGAAAGTTTCTCATGGAACAAGGTGCAGAGAGGCTGGGTGAGTTGCTAAATGTTGCTGAAAGGTATCAAGCAGCTCAAGCAGAGGTATCAGGTAATAAAAAGAAACAGGTAGACAATTATCAGGCACCACAAAACTTTAATGAATTTGATCATGGAGATCAAAACAAAGGTAAGCACCAGTTTGATAGGCCACGAAATGACTATAAAAATAAAACCCCACAATTCAATGAAAGGAAATATGATAACAGGAAACCCTTCAGACAGGAATGAAAAAATTGTCAAATATGCAGGATGCATAAGCATAATACTAGTGAATGTGGTAGGAAAGTTCCTCCATATCACGCGGCATGCATGATAACAGTGGACAAGGGAAAGAAGAAACTGACAGAGAATCATATAAATCTTCAACATCCCCCCATCTGTGAAGAAGTGACATGTAATGGGGCCAAGGTTAGGTGCCTTTACGATTCAGATTTAGAATATGACTCAGTTGTGAGTGCAACCCTAGTGCACCCTGAACAGTATACCACAGAGAAAGTGGAGATACAAGGGGCCGTAAAGGGAATATCCACCATGACACTTCCCGTAGCCGAGATCAATGTAGAGACAAGGTACGTGGAAGGAGTGATTAGAGCAGCCGTGTGTGACGACCCTAATTACCCGCTGGTGTTAGGAAGCAAATATGTTTTTCTAAGAAGCCCTGTAAAACCTGTGGTAATGGCCACGCTTCAGGTCAGGTCGACCCCTAGTAGAAAGGAGGAGGAACCACCACTAGTTTATTCTCATAAGCAGATGAGAAAGGCCCAGGCAAAAGATAAAACATTAAAACCTTGCTTTGGTAAATTGCCAATATGCCATGCACACCCTAAGAAAGGACAATTTTATTTGAAGGAAGGACTGCTTTTCAGGAAAGCTAGAGCAGGATCCAAAGAACAGGGACAATTGGTATTACCAACCCCCTACAGAGAAGAAGTGATGGCACAAGCTCATGTTGTACCAGACGGTGGACACCAGAGAAATGGGACTACTTTCAAAGGACATCAGAACAATTCTACTGGCCCCAAGTAGCTGCTGATATTGCACAATTTGTGGTGGCCTGTGAAAAATGTAGCAAGGTACAGTCCCCAAGTTGGGAAAATCATAATCAGATGCCAGCCAAGCATTCTGAAACATATGGGCCTAACAATAACAAGGAAAATAACAATAATAAGGTTGAAATAGAGGATAGGTATCCACCTTTCCCCCAACAGTGTTCACCCAAAATATTTAGATTCGCAACTCTGAGAAGGGCATCCAGAGAAAATAGAAACTCAGACCAGTCAACCCAGGAACAGTTTGAAGCCGCTGTTAGGGAGCTGGCTGACATTGACATTGAAGATGATCCGCCTAAGTTAAAACCGAAACAAATTGTTAACAGAAGAACAGTGGGCAGTGGACGAGTGAGCAATTCGGAAAAGGCTCACAGCGCTTCACAATATGGCTATTAACTTAGCCTTATAAGGGCACTGGTGACATTGGTAGTCACCCGACCCTAGACCGTCCAAGGGAAAGTATTGATCGGACCCTGGATGGAGATAACCCACACATCTTATAGCAATGCTAAGGGCGAATTGATTTCTGATGCAGAAACTCATTTCCCCACATATTATCTTAATTCACCAGATTGTCGGTAGGCGGAACTATAGTTGATGAATATGGCCTCCATTTGAGTGGCACATTATAGAACATTATAAATATATTATTACATGGGTGTTTCCACATTCAATCACGCCTGAGATCAGACCAATTGTTGGCTGTGAACATTTCGGAGGAGCAGAGTGTCTCCATTGTTGCTTTTTGAATTGAGGATAGTCCGAGTGTTTATTAAGGCTGATCAGGACATTATTGGATCCACTCCACAACTCAGATATCACCATATAGATTAACTCCTCATAACGTACAAATTGAGGAACATCTAATATTCTCGGGACATGTCGTTGAGCAGACTCAGCGAAGAAAAATGGTGAATACTGATTGCTAAGCAGTAGTAAGACAAGCCGTAACACTTGCAGCTGTACAGTAACATATCTGAAATGGATTCTTGGATTGCAGAGGTTTGAGGCAATCTTCGTCAGTAGTGCTTACTTTGAATTGACCCACCTGCATTAATCCATGATCAAAATGAGATCAGAGAAACGTTGATGCAGATTTTCTAAGCCGCCATCCGTGCGATGAAAATCAAAGAAATCACCAGGCATAGACATAAATTTCTCTATGTGTATATAGAATTATAGACTGACGTATAACGTCTGTTTTAAGAGGGGAGAATTTGTCGTGAGACATTCTAAATACACATATATAAATTAAAAAGTAAATGAAAAGCCTAACACATAAATTCAATAAAAGGAAAGAGAAATGGTAAAAGTACAGTGCTGTCACAATGGCGTACAAAAATCCCCCTTGTTTTCTACTTCGTCTGCAAATTGTAACGTTTCACGTTGATGGTAAAGCCTACTGCAGCATACACGCGTTTCCACAACACAATAAAACGTGTACTGCATTTCTAAGAAAACCTTGAGATACGCAAGCTGATTAATGACCTAAATTAATACTAACATTAATTACACTACGTTAACATAAACGAAAGGACAGATGGACTTAGGATAGAGAGAAGGGAGGGCTGAAAGCAGGAACGCATGCAACCCTAACACGCGTCTCGCGATATACAATTAATGCCACCCCTCCCCGCGCGAAAGGCCAGAGGCACTAACTTTTTTTCAAATAGACCGTGATAAAAAACACTACAACTACGAGAGTTAGGTTTAAAAACCTGAAAAATGCTTATTGGGAAACATGACATTATACTGGTTTACGTTTGAAAGCCTGACAGTACCCAGACACCACATCGTATCGAAGTGAACAGGAGGTAGAAGAAAATGCACATTTTGAACGCAGCCACCTAGCTCCCTTAAATTTATATAATTGGGTTCCTTAGGACTTGCTGACAAAGAATATGTTAAACGTTACGCAAATAGTCTAGGAATTAACAAATTATAGCCAAAATAAAATGGTGGTGCTGTCAGACAACACCAAAATCAGAATTGCGCAGTGGCAGGTTTTGAAACCACCATTGTACGGGAAATGGGCCACCATGTAAAATCCTATTTGATTGGATAGAAATAAATGTAAGGCTAAACACGATTAGTCGGACTATAAATACTAATTTTTTGTTGTTAGGGAAACGTGAGTAGGGGTACTTTTTTTGAAAAGCTGTGTAAACATGGCCCGATTGGGTAGACCCGCCAATATAGTCAATTAGGAGCGTCAGGTCAGTGCCACATTTTAAAATAAACTTACTAAGGAACAGTGCGTTGAGAGCCAGATCATATTTCTCTAAATAAAAGTCTGGGACAGAGGCAGATCGGAATTTGTGCCATTATTCATCGCCAGTCAACGTATCTGTGTATTATTTCCATGAATTGTGGTAAGCTTGATATATTCGATATCTTTTTAATGAAAATTGAATGTAAATTGATAATTTATGTCTGTATATGTGTGTGGTTCAGTAGCGAACATGAGGCAAGGCCTATATAGTGCTCCAACCTGAACAGGACGTGTCGGAGAAAAGTAAAACTGCATGGAATTGCCAAACAGTACACTGACAACTATCTTATTGATTAGAAAGAACTAATGCTGGAATTGCAGAGGCGTAGTAACCATTTAGGAGGAGAATACTGGTGTAAATTGTTTCAGATGAAGCTGGCAGTTGGCCTACCGCTCTGAACTCAGTGTTTGTTCTGTATTGCGTTCAGTGTGGAAATAGATTATAAATTAGTTATGAAGTAGGAGATACAACCTTCTTGTTTCAGGGACTGTGGTCCTAGTTATTGAAGCAGCACCTGGTCTGAGTTTTGCTGAATCCAGAGGCTGACAGCATACTCCTTGGTCCAGATAGCGACCAGTGAGGTGTCTCCAGAACACAGTGAAGCAATCGAGCAGAGGAGTCTTTTCCTGCCGCCATCACGAAAGATAAGCTTCTGTGGCCAGAGTAGCTCAACATTATGTGCCCCCTCAAAAATTGACATTTTGTTAACCACAGAGGGACAATTAATTGGTTCAAATGACAGGAACTGTGAAAGTTTCCCAATACTATTTCCCCGATAATCAAACACTTGAAGTCATGATGAAAAACAACAACCAAGCTTGAACAAAACCAGTATTACCTCATATTACTACTGCACAAATTACACACATAGAATAATAATAATAAACTCTGTCAATACAAAGTTCATATATATAAACTGTGTAAATAATACTTGTAATTACATTTGATTGTGATTCCTGGTTCACTGTGTAGTTGAATCAGGATACCCATTACTGAAAGAATTAATACATATATTTTTTAAACTGAAACACTTGACTCACTTAAGATAGTCTTATAGAGTGTTATATGTGTGTGAGTGTCACAGTGTTGTAAAGTGTTGTGGAATAAATTAAATTGTTTATCTGTTTGTTGTTGTTGTGACTTACACTTCATCATTTTCATAACCCTAGACATTTAACGTAGTCATCACAATATTCCAGAATAATTCTGACTGAGGTATAATATGTGGTAGCAAGTAAGGTCATCTGTAATACACCACACTTATTAGATACAGATACCTTCACAGCTGATCTCAGTCAGTACACTAAGTCCCCTATAAATATTTATAACATCCCATTTTACCACATATTGGGGTCCTGTCCGGGATTTTGAATCTTTCCCTATTATAAATATTGGGGGTAATTCACTTCAGGGAATAATACAAATTTAAAAGGTATCCTTGGGTGGAATTAAATGAGGTTGAGCTCTCAGTGCTTGTGGTGTCCTTGGATAAGTAATTACAGATTGTATTGTTTAGTTAGACATTACATACATTTACCTGTTAGAAAATGGCGGACCTGGCCAAATTTCGATCTGCTGCTGTGCAGACTGCGAAAGAGTTAGGAATGGACGGGCAAATTATGATTGCTTATGTCACTGCTGAATGTGACAAATATATTGAACGTGAGGAAAAAAGATTAGAAAAAGAGGCTGAAAGAAAGATAGAGGCTGAAAAGGAAATTAAGAAGTTACAATTTGAGGCTGAGGCTGAGACTAAGAGGTTGCAGATTGAGGCTGACAAAGAGGCTAAAGCATTGGAGGCAGATAAGGAGATTAAAAGGCTCCAATTAGAAGAACAAAGGGCAGAAAGGGAAGACAGAAGATTGGCTGCAGAGAGGGAAGCAGAAAAGGAGGAGAAGAGATTACAAAGGGAACATGAGTTACGACTAAGGGAGTTTGAGTTTCAAGGCCATGCTCCTGAAAATGGTGCCAGTCCCTTTACCTCCGATGCTACTGCTAGTCAGGGAGCCTCAACCTCAGCTATGAATTTTCATTTAGATCATTTTGTTGAGAAAGAAGATGATATTGAGAGCTATCTAAATAGATATGAACTATTAGCTACCACGTATGGGTTAGAAAGAGAAAGGTGGAGCTTAAAGTTATCTCAAGGTCTTCGTGGGGCAGCTTATGAAGTTTTTGCCAAAATGAACAGAGGTGATCAAGAAAATTATGACATGCTAAAGCAAGCTCTTTTGTTAAGATATGAAAAGAACGCAGAATTTTATAGGAAAAAATTTAGGAATGCTAAACTACTGTCAGGTGAAACCTATCACCAGTTCTCTGCACGGTTAGAGACATACTTGGAGAAATGGACTTCTCTGGGGAAAACCCAAGATCTTAAGGAAATGATCCTTATAGAACAATTAAGAGAGTCCATGGCTCCAGACCTGAGAAAGTTTCTCATGGAACAAGGTGCAGAGAGGCTGGGTGAGTTGCTAAATGTTGCTGAAAGGTATCAAGCAGCTCAAGCAGAGGTATCAGGTAATAAAAAGAAACAGGTAGACAATTATCAGGCACCACAAAACTTTAATGAATTTGATCATGGAGATCAAAACAAAGGTAAGCACCAGTTTGATAGGCCACGAAATGACTATAAAAATAAAACCCCACAATTCAATGAAAGGAAATATGATAACAGGAAACCCTTCAGACAGGAAGGAAAAAATTGTCAAATATGCAGGATGCATAATCATAATACTAGTGAATGTGGTAGGAAAGTTCCTCCATATCACGCGGCATGCATGATAACAGTGGACAAGGGGAAGAAGAAACTGACAGAGAATCATATAAATCTTCAACATCCCCCCATCTGTGAAGAAGTGACATGTAATGGGGCCAAGGTTAGGTGCCTTTACGATTCAGATTTAGAATATGACTCAGTTGTGAGTGCAACCCTAGTGCACCCTGAACAGTATACCACAGAGAAAGTGGAGATACAAGGGGCCGTAAAGGGAATATCCACCATGACACTTCCCGTAGCCGAGATCAATGTAGAGACAAGGTACGTGGAAGGAGTGATTAGAGCAGCCGTGTGTGACGACCCTAATTACCCGCTGGTGTTAGGAAGCAAATATGTTTTTCTAGGAAGCCCTGTAAAACCTGTGGTAATGGCCACGCTTCAGGTCAGGTCGACCCCTAGTAGAAAGGAGGAGGAACCACCACTAGTTTATTCTCATAAGCAGATGAGAAAGGCCCAGGCAAAAGATAAAACATTAAAACCTTGCTTTGGTAAATTGCCAACATGCCATGCACACCCTAAGAAAGGACAATTTTATTTGAAGGAAGGACTGCTTTTCAGGAAAGCTAGAGCAGGATCCAAAGAACAGGGACAATTGGTATTACCAACCCCCTACAGAGAAGAAGTGATGGCACAAGCTCATGTTGTACCAGACGGTGGACACCAGAGAAATGGGACTACTTTCAAAGGACATCAGAAAAATTCTACTGGCCCCAAGTAGCTGCTGATATTGCACAATTTGTGGTGGCCTGTGAAAAATGTAGCAAGGTACAGTCCCCAAGTTGGGAAAATCATAATCAGATGCCAGCCAAGCATTCTGAAACATATGGGCCTAACAATAACAAGGAAAATAACAATAATAAGGTTGACATAGAGGATAGGTATCCACCTTCCCCCCAACAGTGTTCACCCAAAATATTTAGATTCGCAACTCTGAGAAGGGCATCCAGAGAAAATAGAAACTCAGACCAGTCAACCCAGGAACAGTTTGAAGCCGCTGTTAGGGAGCTGGCTGACATTGACATTGAAGATGATCCGCCTAAGTTAAAACCGAAACAAATTGTTAACAGAAGAACAGTGGGCAGTGGACGAGTGAGCAATTCGGAAATGCTCACAGCGCTTCACAATATGGCTATTAACTTAGCCTTAAAGGGGCACTGGTGACATTGGTAGTCACCCGACCCTACACCGTCCAAGGGAAAGTATTGATCGGACCCTGGATGGAGATAACCCACACATCTTATAGCAATGCTAAGGGCGAATTGATTTCTGATGCAGAAACTCATTTCCCCACATATTATCTTAATTCACCAGATTGTCGGTAGGCGGAACTATAGTTGATGAATATGGCCTCCATTTGAGTGGCACATTATAGAACATTATAAATATATTATTACAAGGTGTTTCCACATTCAATCACGCCTGAGATCAGACCAATTGTTGGCTGTGAACATTTCGGAGGAGCAGAGTGTCTCCATTGTTGCGTTTTGAATTGAGGATAGTCCGAGTGTTTATTAAGGCTCATCAGGAAATTATTGGATCCACTCCACAACTCAGATATCACCATATAGATTAACTCCTCATAACGTACAAATTGAGGAACATCTAATATTCTCGGGACATGTCGTTGAGCAGACTCAGAGAAGAAAAATGGTGAATACTGATTGCTAAGCAGTAGTAAGACAAGCCGTAACACTTGCAGCTGTACAGTAACATATCTGAAATGGATTCTTGGATTGCAGAGGTCTGAGGCAACCTTCGTCAGTAGTGCTTACTTTGAATTGACCCACCTGCATTAATCCATGATCAAAATGAAATCAGAGAAACGTTGATGCAGATTTTCTAAGCCGCCATCCGTGCGATGAAAATCAAAGAAATCACCAGGCATAGACATAAATTTCTCTATGTGTATATAGAATTATAGACTGACGTATAACGTCTGTTTTAAGAGGGGAGAATTTGTCGTGAGACATTCTAAATACACATATATAAATTAAAAGGTAAATGTAAAGCCTAACACATAAATTCAATAAAAGGAAAGAGAAATGGTAAAAGTACAGTGCTGTCACAATGGCGTACAAAAATCCCCCTTGTTTTCTACTTCGTCTGCAAATTGTAACGTTTCACGTTGATAGTAAAGCCTACTGCAGCATACACGCGTTTCCACAAAACAATAAAACGTGTACTGCATTTCTAAGAAAACCTTGAGCTAGGCAACACTGATTAATGACCTAAATTAATACTTCCATTAATTACATACGTTATACATAAACGAAAGGACAGATGGACTTAGGATAGAGAGAAGGGAGGGCTGAAAGCAGGAACGCATGCTACGCTAACACGCGTCTCGCGATATACAATTAATGCCACCCCTCCCCCGCGCGAAAGGCCAGACGCACTAACTTTTTTTCAAATGGACAGTGATAAAAAACACTACAACTACGAGAGTTAGGTTTAAAAACCTGAAAAATGCTTATTGGGAAACATGACATTATACTGGTTTACGTTTGAAAGCCTGACAGTACCCAGACACCACATCGTATCGAAGTGAACAGGAGGTAGAAGAAAATGCACATTTTGAACGCAGCCACCTAGCTCCCTTAAATTTATATAATTGGGTTCCTTAGGATTTGCTGACAAAGAATATGTTAAACGTTACGCAAATAGTCTAGGAATTAACAAATTATAGCCAAAATAAAATGGTGGTGCTGTCAGACAACACCAAAATCAGAATTGCGCAGTGGCAGGTTTTGAAACCACCATTGTACGGGAAATGGGCCACCATGTAAAATCCTATTTGATTGGATAGAAATAAATGTAAGGCTAAACACGATTAGTCGGACTATAAATACTAATTTTTTGTTGTTAGGGAAACGTGAGTAGGGGTACTTTTTTTGAAAAGCTGTGTAAACATGGCCCGATTGGGTAGACCCGCCAATATAGTCAATTAGGAGCGTCAGGTCAGTGCCACATTTTAAAATAAACTTACTAAGGAACAGTGCGTTGAGAGCCAGATCATATTTCTCTAAATAAAAGTCTGGGACAGAGGCAGATCGGAATTTGTGCCATTATTCATCGCCAGTCAACGTATCTGTGTATTATTTCCATGAATTGTGGTAAGCTTGATATATTCGATATCTTTTTAATGAAAATTGAATGTAAATTGATAATTTATGTCTGTATATGTGTGTGGTTCAGTAGCGAACATGAGGCAAGGCCTATATAGTGCTCCAACCTGAACAGGACGTGTCGGAGAAAAGTAAAACTGCATGGAATTGCCAAACAGTACACTGACACCTATCTTATTGATTAGAAAGAACTAATGCTGGAATTGCAGAGGCGTAGTAACCATTTAGGAGGAGAATACTGGTGTAAATTGTTTCAGATGAAGCTGGCAGTTGGCCTACCGCTCTGAACTCAGTGTTTGTTCTGTATTGCGTTCAGTGTGGAAATAGATTATAAATTAGTTATGAAGTAGGAGGTACAACCTTCTTGTTTCAGGGACTGTGGTCCTAGTTATTGAAGCAGCACCTGGTCTGAGTTTTGCTGAATCCAGAGGCTGACAGCATACTCCTTGGTCCAGATAGCGACCAGTGAGGTGTCTCCAGAACACAGTGAAGCAATCGAGCAGAGGAGTCTTTTCCTGCCGCCATCACGAAAGATAAGCTTCTGTGGCCAGAGTAGCTCAACATTATGTGCCCCCTCAAAAATTGACATTTTGTTAACCACAGAGGGACAATTAATTGGTTCAAATGACAGAAACTGTGAAAGTTTCCCAATACTATTTCCCCGATAATCAAACACTTGAAGTCATGATGAAAAACAACAACCAAGCTTGAACAAAACCAGTATTACCTCATATTACTACTGCACAAATTACACACATAGAATAATAATAATAATAAACTCTGTCAATACAAAGTTCATATATATAAACTGTGTAAATAATACTTGTAATTACATTTGATTGTGATTCCTGGTTCACTGTGTAGTTGAATCAGGATACCCATTACTGAAAGAATTAATACATATATTTTTAAACTGAAACACTTGACTCACTTAAGATAGTCTTATAGAGTGTTATATGTGTGTGAGTGTCACAGTGTTGTAAAGTGTTGTGGAATAAATTAAATTGTTTATCTGTTTGTTGTTGTTGTGACTTACACTTCATCATTTTCATAACCCTAGACATTTAACGTAGTCATCACAATATTCCAGAATAATTCTGACTGAGGTATAATATGTGGTAGCAAGTAAGGTCATCTGTAATACACCACACTTATTAGATACAGATACCTTCACAGCTGATCTCAGTCAGTACACTAAGTCCCCTATAAATATTTATAACATCCCATTTTACCACACCCTCGCCAATCAAGAACTGCTTATTCGAAGCAACCAAAAGGACATGCACACCATCATAGCTGACAGACGCTGGAGTTAGGTTGGCCACGCCCTGAGAAGAGACCCTGATGCCATCTGTGACGGATAATTTTGAGGATGTACTGACAGATTTGATGGAAGAATAAAAGATATAGATAGATGATAGTCTTTCTGACTACGCGTTGGATGAACTCAGGGACGGATTAAGGACAACTGATGCGCTAAGCACAGCCCCCCCCCCCCCCCCCAAGGTGCCCCCCACCCTGCGCTTCCATTGCTTAACTGACAAGACATTAAGACTCAATAAATAATGAAGAGACTGAAAATTCAATTTTCTTCCTGGCCAGACTCCACTGAAATTCACGCAGAAAAACGTTGTTAAGACAGGCAAACATACTGAACTCTAGGTTACAGTGTCACCACTGTCAGTCACTCACCATACCAAAGAAACAGTCTTTTTTTTTTTCCTTTAATAATTCGGATTAAAGTCGAACACGGCAGAAAATTACAAAAAATTCAACTAAAGACGACTGTGGCAGTGAAAGAGATGAGAGTTAAGGGCATGATAGGTAGAGGGAAAATTATGTGGTGCCCCTCTTCCCTTGGTGCCCTAAGCACGTGCTTATTTTGCTTAATGGTTAATCCAGCACTGGATGAACTGTCTCTCCTCGGGAATTAGTCCACTAGAAACCTTACTTAAAAGAAAATTCTGGTGAAACTAAACAGGATATTCTCTAGGCGATAAATTCTTTATCCGAAATCCTAAAAAGGATTATGTATAGTACGTATAGTTGGATAAGAGATTTTGTGCCCAGCCACATTAAAAATATCCTGACCCAATAGTGTTAGTTTAATTATGGCTCTGCCCCCAGGGTGTAGATTTTAATTACTTAAAAACTATACAACCCAGTTAAATATTACAAGAAAAATAACAACAGACTCTTACTGAAAGTTTACAAAAATGAAGATAGATTCTCTCATACTTGAAATGAAATTTACAAAATGATGATAGATTATATGTTCAAAAATTTACAACTATAATCTCTGTTCACTAATCTATCAATGGTTCTGAAAGATGTCAGAATAAAGTTAACATCATGTGGACTGATTAGCTATTCTGTACTGGTTCTGCTGGCATTGTAAATTGCTCATCTTAGGTGCTGCTAAATTTATGTTGTCTAGTTGCCAGGGGGTTCAATCTGTCCCAGCACTCCAGGTCCAGTATGGCAGGTACTTCTAGTAGGGTTTCAGAGGATGACAGAGGGTGCTTCCTCTGTCTTGGCACAGGGCTCATCACCAACTAGGATGGGTTATGTCTGCCCTCCAGAACACTGCTTATGGTTAGGTCTCCTGATAGGACAACCTGGTAGGATCGCTCAGCTAAGCACCATGCTGTTTAAGATGGACAGGGCTCATCACCAACTGGGATGGGTTATGTCTGCCCTCCAGAACACTGCTTATGGTTAGGTCTCCTGGTAGGAAAACCTGGTAGGATCGCTCAGCTAAGCACCAGCTGTTTAAGATGGACAGGGCTCCCTCGGCATTTTTGGAGCAATCTTGTCCAGGTCTACCGCTGCGGCTGCTAGCTATAGAATGCGCCTAAATTTCCTGTTCTTTTTGGCGGGTTTATTCCTGCAAAATATGGAAGATTTATTCTGCCTACTGAGATTAGAGGGTTGGTGAATATGACCTCTTTTTGACGTTTTGTTCCATCCCCAACCACACACACCTGGTACTGGGCACTATTATACCAGGCCAGTTGTGATTTAAAATTAACTGGGCACTGCTTGCTGAGATCAAATATCGTGTGACTTCATGTATCTGCTACTACACGGGAAATTTATCGGAAGGGAAACCCATGTTAAGTAGACCGTTCTAGCTACGGTCAGAAGTTCAAGGCGGGGAGTCGAAAGACCTTTGCCATTAATACAGTGAACAAAGAGAGAGGTAACCCTGTGGGAAGAATGAGAAAACTTAAGATTTTAGACAAGTGGAAGATTTATAGAAATAAGAGGAATGAGTGATAAGGTATGAGAAAAGAGTTACAAAGAGAAAAGAAGGTGATATTTACTTCGTCACACCGTCACAAGAACAGCTATGCTATGGACCACTGAAGGAAAGCGAAAGAGAGGCCGACCAAAAAGTACTTGCTGTAGAACTGTGGAGGCCGAGATGCAAAGAATGAACTAGAGCTGGGGCACTGCACGAAGGATGGCCGTCGACCGAGGAAGATGAAAGCAGTTTGTTGCTGCCGTAGAGGACGCCACCAGGCGTGATGGCCACTGACTGCTTTGTCAATCGGCGGCAAAGGATCAAAGAAGAAGATGTAATATTCATCAATTTTATCTGGGCGAATGATCTTGAATTCAATCTTCCAATCTAGCCTGTTCTGTATTGCGTTCTTTTCTTTTTTTCAAAGTTGAAGCTGGCAACCAGGATTTCGGGGCCCCCCTGTTGGCACGGGGCCCGATAGGGTCAAATCAGCCTAAGGCCGGCCCTGAATACGCGCAATAGTCGCCATCACGTTTTTCCCTGCGCCAGAAGTGATTGGCAACATGTCACGTTTGATATCGTTTGATATCACACTCTTTTTTTTTCAGCCTATGTCTGTCATGACATACTGATAATAATTTCTAGTATTTACTTGATGAGCTATCACAGCAAGTGAGTCTGTAATTACACAAAGAGAAAAGAAGATAATGAGGATAAATGAAGAAAACGATAACAAGATTGTACTGGAAGAAACACCGCTACACGGTGTAGAATCATACATACACGTTGGCAGCAATGTAGACACTGTTGGAGGGACAACCAATGGTATCATAACAAAAATACAAAAGACGAGCAGATTTCATTTCGTTGCATAATACAGGGTGATCGAGAAGTCTCTCCGCAGTGGGTTCAGTGCTTTAATAATATGAATGTAACATTTTATGATACAGTAAACGGTATTATTTTTAATGATTTTAATTAGACTTACTTTACTACTACAAAAAAGTAATATTTTTTAAATATTTTCACATAAAGCGTTACTGTCTGTTTAAATATTTTAAATTGCTATGTAAAATAAAGAAATGTAGAGTTGTAAATTACGACCTTTTAATAATAATTTTATCATTTGGATTGTTTCCCTTGATTCATAGTATTCAAGCACTGACCCCACTGCGGAGAGACTTCTCGATCACTTTGTATATGGAGATAAATATAAATCAGGTCCAAGACAAACAGCAGAATTTTCAATTCAAAGATCAAGTCATTTCTATTGTAAGGCTCTGAATCACGGAGAACAACATAAACAGCAATCAAAAAGCTACAGACTTTCATCAAAGAGTGCTTGTGTAGAAAATAAAAAGGATTGGATTGGTATGACAAGATCTGTAAATTATGACAAGAACCAGACAAGCGCCAGTGGAACAAGAGACAAGAAGAAGAAGCTGGACATGGATAGGACACACATTGAGGAAACCCGTTGATAGCATTACAAGGTAGTCCTTGCTGTGGAATCCTCAGGGTAAGAGAGGTAGAGGCAGACAAAAGGATACGCAGACAAAAGGATACACAGATAAAAGGATACACAGACAAAAGGGTACACAGACAAAAAGATACGCAGACAAAAGGATAGAGGCAGACAAAAGGATAAGCAGACAAAAGGATACGCAGACAAAAGGATACACAGACAAAAGGATACACAGACAAAAGGATACACAGACAAGACAACTGGACACAGACATAAAGGGGATGAAGAAAACTTGGAAAGACCTTGAGCTGATGGCACGGGATAAGAAGACTCGACTGTAGTGGATTTTGATGGTATTGTATGGTTGATGTCACCTAGTGTGATGTATGAGGTCAGCTGTGAAGGCTCCTGAGATAAATGTAGATGTGAATTACAGAAGGCCCTTCTTACTACCACTTACGACCTCACACATATCTTTTTTATTAATGAATGTGGCTACGTTAAAAATCTAGGGTACTGATATGTAATGTGTTGTGGTAAATTACACACACACACACACAGAGATATTTAAGAAGTCTAATAATATTAATAAAATTTATAACACACTGAACTAACTCAGGCTGTTTTAGTTTTTAAAGTTAAATCTTTTGATAAATTTATTTTTGTTCTGAACCAAATGTTTAGTTGGTCAGAACATAAGAAATATTATGGAGTCATAAATGGAATGCAAAATCATATGACATAATAAAATGGAAAATGTGTACTTAATTATTTCAAATGACTGGTTAATAGTAATTATATTAAGATAGTCACAGGAGAACTTATTACTAGATATGCTGTTGGGATGGTGTCATCACTCCCAGTCTATGACTGCCAAACATTGTCCGTTGACTTAAGGAATAAATATATATAGTTTAATTTCCCCAATGTCATGGCTTTATTTAATGGTGAATTAGGGATAATTTAGTTGAAAATGTCGTTGGTGAAAGTCCAGCAGGCCAGATATAACTTGTCTCGCCTGCGTCGATCCTGTACAAAAGTCTTGTGGCCCCATCTCTCCGTGCTGGGGGCAATATACGGCTGCTCTGACACAATGACAGACTGCTCTGGTCCACACTTGTATATATTACTACAGCATTTGACACCGCTTTGGTGCCAAATAGAAACTCACAGTTCTGAAAAAAAAGTATTGGTCATGTGTCAGAACTCTACTTCCTGAACCACTTCTGCACACAACACTACACACAACAACACCACATAGACTGGGTCAGATCTCTCTGACCACACAGCACATCTTACCAAGTTGGTTTCACATAGTATCAGTTCCCCAAGACTACATTACATCTGAGATATGTTCAATAGCTTCCTGCTATTGAATAAGATAGGTGATATGTTCCACTGATCTCAACACTAGATCCTTTTTCATAGTTTCATTTAGACGTGCCTATATATTTTCTTTGTATGTATGTCTCTAGACCCTGAACTGGGGCTGGGGATCTAGAGCGAACACTTACTTGTCGTAATCATTTTTATAATATGGCAGTATCAATCACTCGAATTATTAAAATATACAGAATAAATATTGTTCATTCTTACCAGAATTCAGAATTGAGAACACAGTTAAAGTTTGCTAGCAAAACTCAGCTGAGCTGCTGGCCGTATGATGGCGTCCCACTATATAGTTATATTCTTATGGAATCAACACCACTATGGATTCAAACTGCGTCTCTGAACAGACTTATGTCAAATGGCAAACTTTCACCTCTCTATCCCGCTACTATAAAATGCGTTGGCCAATCGCCGACTTCCCCCCTTGCTTTCAAATTGCCAACCAAAAGTCACTTCAGTCAAATCTCAGTCAAGTATGTATTACGGTCTGTTAGTCCGTCTGTCTCTACTTGTTTTTTCATAAAAACACACTTGGTTTTACATGCATTTCCTACACGAATCTGCTGCCTAAGTTATTTTTAGCTACAATGCTCCACCACATTCCCTCTCTTTAATTACAGCTCAATTTTTACGTTTGCAGACTCAAGGCCAAGATTTTGGAAACTTTTAGTGACATGGGTTAACAGTGCATTCGCTTGCCTGATATGAACAATACAGTCTTTTGTCAATATCGTCCTTATTATCTATCCGTCTGTATAAATGAAAGCATATTATTTCTCTGCTCAAGATGGGCTATCAAACTAGCTAGGTTTTATTTTCATAACTCTATTATTAAGAAAAAAACATATTTATTTCCAAGTTTAGTTTTTGAAATTTGTTCGAGAACCTTCCCTCATGTGTTTTGCCGCGGCATTCAAATAAAGACCACGTATCGAAAAACGTCCAAGAAATGACTGTCTCGATCAAGAGCTAATGTCCTTTTCTTGTCCATTTCCTTACTTTATGTCAACTCGGGACGTGACTTTTTTTTCTTTCACCCCTACTTGCGTCTTTTTGCCGTTCGAACTTCAAACACGTGTTCAGTCATATTTTTCCTTTTTTGTGTCCTCCGTTCTCTCCCGTCTACAAAGGGTAAACGTTTCGTCTGCACTTCTAACTCGTTAGTTATAAAATGGCGGTGGGAAAGGCTGGCATGGGCGAGCATGTCTCCTAGTATCTGACGCATTATTTTTAACCCTACATTTCATCGTTAATTTTGGAGATATTTTAACGTTGTATCATGGTGACATCATCACACATGTCCCCACCTGAGAACATGCACTACGGCAAGTTCCAAAACCAGTGATACACATAGATAAAATCTCTCCTCACGCCTGCCACTATCTAATCTTGATCACAGGGGTGCCGACTGAGGAAATCTGCACCGACATTCAATGACCCTGGGATGTATTGGATAATAAACTGATAAGGTTGCAGTAATAAAGACCACCTCAACAATCTTGCGTTTTCATGCTTAGCCTGAGATAAGAATACCAGGGGTTGATGATCCGTCTGGACCACAAAAGTCGTACCATACAGATAGATTTGGAACTTCTTTATTGCCCAGATTAACGCTAAACATTCCTTTTCGCTTGTAGAATATCTTTGTTCCGCTTTATTCAATTTGCGGCTTGCAAAAGCGACTGGGTTCAGTTCCCCATCGGGTGAAGATGACCTCTGCAACAAGGCCGCCCCGAGGCCTACATTACTTGCATCTGTTCTCACCACAAAGTCCTGTGTCAAATCAGGCAATTTGAGAATAGGCTTGCTAGTGAGTTTTTCCTTTAATTCCTGGAAAGCTAATTCACATTGCGCAGCCCAATAATTTTATCTGGAAGTCCCTTGCGAGTCAGATCAGTCAGAGGAGCACAAATAGAGTTAAAATTTTTGATATATTTTTGATAAAATCCGCATAACGACACGAATGATCGCACGTCCTTTTTTGTTTGTGGTCTAGGTGCTCTCTGCAATTTTTCCAAGTTCTTGGGATCAGGGGTCATGTTACCCTGATATACAGTGTGTCCCAAGAATTCCAACTCTTTGCATCCAATACAACATTTTGTTGGCCTAGCAGTTAAGTTCGCCTCCCTAAGCCTATCAAATAACATTTTTAGAGCGTCAATGTGTTCTTCAAATGTCTCTGTGGCGACGAGAATATCATCCATGAAATTCGTGATACATGGGTTATTCAGGGGATCCAACAATTTGCGCATCATCCTTGAAAATACACTCGGAGCATTTTTCAATCCGAATGGTAGCATGTTGAATTCATAATGTCCTTCCGATGTGCTAAACGCTAAATAAGGTCTCACTTCAGGCTTCACTGGAATCTGGTAATAGCCTTTACTAAGATCCACCTTTGAAAAGTATTTTGCCTTGTTTAATCTGGCAAATAACTGTTTTGTGTCTGGTAATGGATCCACTTGTCCTTCTGTGACAGCATTCAGTTTCCTGTAATCTATGCACAGTCTGTGTTCCCCAGACGGTTTCCTCAACAAAACGACACTGGAGCTAAAAGATGATTCACTGTGTGAAATAATCCCCTCCTTCAACAAATAATCTATTTCTTCCTTCAATGCCTTCTCCTTCGCGAACGGAATAGAATAGGCTCTCATACAGATTGGGTTTGAGTCTACCAGTTTCATGTCATACTGTAGCAAATTTGTATGTCCTGGTTTATCTGTTAATACATCTGTATGTTCCTCCAGAACCTGTTGAACTCTCTCCCTCTGATTTTTAGTCAGGTGCTTACTGACTTTTACTTGTGCCGCTGTTTCACAAGGATGTAATGGGTATTCATGCGAGGTGAGTCTTGCGTGCATATTTTGACGCACATATTACAAAAATACGATATGGCTATTTAATATGGAAAATATATATTTGCATTCATTTGTGTATGAAAATGCTTCCTCTGGTAAAGCTAGATAATTCATGATTTATTTGCACTTTTGATTATATGAGTGATCTTTCTTGATTGATTCGGCGCATGGATATTGTATTCATGTCCGTTCTTATTTGTTCGGGCCAGAAAATAGATTAATTTTGCTTGTTATGTTTATGGCCTGAATTCATGTGTACTACTTGTCTAGTGAAAGAAGATTCAGTCGTATATTGTATACCTTTGTATGTTCAGGTCGGACTATATTCTTTCTGCCAGAATCTAGTGCAGGTTTTCGTAGTCCTACTGGGTTGTGAAGAGTTCCGATAATGTCGCCAAGAAATGGCTGAGTGCTTTTTCCAGGGCTGGCACTGTTTAAGGTTTAACAGTGATTCATAGTTGTTTGTCTAGGAGAAGTTTATGTCTCTGCAAGAGTCTATTTGTCAGAGATCCTCCTCATATGTGTGATTCGGACTCCAGTTATGCCAGACCCTAATTTTGATGATCTCGAGTCGATTAGACCTAGATGGAACATTGTGCTTCGTATCGCTAGGGTTGTGTTTTGTATCGACGAAGATGACAGGCTTTCCTACAGCAGTTATGTCTACGTGAATTAACTTGATTACTGTAGAGCTGTATGGAAAACTTTATGAAATTATTTATATGCACATTATAAAGTAACTTTGGCTTATATCTACCTTCCTACGA
Organism: Oreohelix idahoensis; assembly: GCA_024509875.1. Classification (NCBI taxonomy): domain Eukaryota; kingdom Metazoa; phylum Mollusca; class Gastropoda; order Stylommatophora; family Oreohelicidae; genus Oreohelix; species Oreohelix idahoensis. Next base: position 31,480 of record JAMPIV010001073.1, read on the forward strand.
GTGAGTGAGCGACAACTCAGGAAGGCGGCCATGTTATATTCCTGTCATCATATTTTTTTATCACTGTCAAGAGAACAGATTATGTATCCTACTATCGGGCAGTGGTATCGAGATCTTGTTATGAGGTGAAAACCCACTATCGTGGTTCATGAGTGTTATACAAACATTGGACATATTTCAGCTTTAGAACTTAGCTATGAAATGAAGGTTCGGCCAATGACTTTTGTATGTTTACCGATCCTCATTGACGCGTTCAGTCAGTAGAGGATACGGCGATTAGTTACCAGAACAGTGAATACCACCTTGGGTTGAATGATATTTCACTACTACATGAATGTATCATCCACGATTCAAATAACCAATGAATGTATGTCAACATGTGTCCATGACTGTATCCGTGCTGTCCAGTTTGCGTGCCTTCGTTAACCATATTGAAACTGTCCCCGGCAGCTACACGCTGACACTCTACAGTGGTGAACCAGATTCCTGGGGTTATGATAACCAGACCCTCCCTGACGCCACATACGACACGCATGAACACCAGTGTACAAGTTACAACGGGGCAGTCGATGTCAGCTTGACCTGTATTACCGATCGAATGCTGTATCTAGGTCAGCGCTTGTTGACAGTTTTTTCGCTGTACAGACGGTATTACACAGGACATTTGTATCAAGTGTAGAAAATATCTGGAGCAGTACTGTTGACATTTCTCATCGTACAGAAGAGAGAAGTGATTGTTGATCCTGTACAGAAGAATCACAGTGTTGTTGAACATAAAGTGCATATTTCATCGTTGGATCTTCATATGCTCAAAAAAATTGAACACTGTAATAGTGTAGAAAATAAATCTATTATTTAATTGTTCATTAAAAGTGGCAAGTTATTGTTACAACACAATACCAGCATCACATTCTATCCACAATACATTCTATTAAGTATATATATATATATGTATGCAGTTATGCTATTAAGGTTTACATGTATTTATGTTTATATGTTATTTGTTGTGTGTTAAGTTAGTTTGTATTCTGCGGGCCTGGATGGGAGGTGACTAGAACAAGAAATACCAAGTGACATTGGTCTTGCTCTAGCGTTCGATAGGGAGCAAATTTCTTAATTTGCATGCAGCATTGTTTGCAAATATTTGTTAGTTGTGAAGACTGTATTCTTGTTGTTTTTGTAATATTTCTATGTTCTTTAGTTTTGTTTGATTTGTTTGTATAATTGTAGGTCTCATCTTTCCTTTCATTTAAGTTCTTTACACCCTTATGTTTATACACTGTGGCGTTATTTGTCTTGTTGATTTCATTGCGGTTATCATCACAGATTCTGTGATCATTTTTTTTTCTTTCTATTTTGATTTAATTTGATTCCTGCAATTGTTTTCATATTGTCTTTTCTTGTTGGTCCTTGTTAATGTCTTTGGTTGACAAATAATATATAAGGTATATTTGAATATATTTATATTATAGTACAGACCAGTACTTATGATCATTGATTACACTAAGAAAGTGTACAAGACCTTTGTAAGGTTTGTCTCCCACAGTGATTGGGATAGAAAATATTATTTTCCACAGGTACTCAAGTGATCATTGATTACATTAAAGAAGTATATAATACCTTTGTAAGGCTTGTCTCCCACAGTGTTTGGGATATACAGATATTGTTTTCCACAGGTACTCAAGTAACCATACAAGTTTTTCACTAAGACTAAGTCTATAGTATAGACTTGTCTCCCATGAAAGTGAAATAAGGTAATTTATTTACTTTTTCAGGTTTCTGATTTAATAAGACAGGATGTCTACATTAGATTACTTTATTACACAAGGGAAATCCCTTGATAAGACTGGTAAAGACTTAGAAGAATGGACTGTTGCTCAATATGACAAAGCATTAGCTGCAGAAGGGAAAAAAGCTGCTGCTGCTGCTGAAGAGAGAAAAGCTGCTGCAGAGGAGAGAAAAGCTGCTGCTGAAGAGAAAAAAGCTGCTGCAGAAGAGAGAAAAACTCTGGCTGAAGAGAAAAGATTAGAAAGAGAAGCTGCTGCTGCTGCTGAAGAGAAAAAAGCTGCTGCAGAAGAGAGAAAAGCTGCTGCTGCTGCAGAAGAGAGAAAAGCTCTGGCTGAAGAGAAAAGATTAGAAAGAGAAGCTGATGCTGCTGCTGAACAAAAGAAATTGCAGATGCAGGTGGAGGAAAGGAGATTTGTGGCAGAACAGAACAAATTAGAAGCTGCTGCTGCTGCAGAACAGAAAAAATTAGAAGCTGCTGCTGCTGCAGAACAGAAAAAATTGGAAGCTGCTGCTGCTGCTGAACAAAAAAAATTAGATAGAGAAGCTGAAGAGAGAAAAGCAATAAGAGAACATGAGTTTGAATTAGAGAAATTAAGATTGACAAGTATGAGTAATGTTAATCAGGCATCTGGTGGTAATGGTAAACCCTTTAATTATAAGGTCAAGGTGCCAGCGTTCAACTCTGTCAGTGATGATATAACATTTTGGCTTTCTAGATTTGAACGTGCTTGTCGAGCTCATAATGTTGACAAATCACAGTATGTGAATCAGTTGTCTGAAAATCTAAAAGGGGAGTCTCTGACTAAGTTATGTTTGGTTGAAGAGGCCGACAAGGATAATTATGATGCTATTAGGGCAGCTTTGATAAAGAGATATCAGCTGTCAGAAGAAGGTTATCGTCTTTTGTTTAAAACAATGAGACCTGAGGTAGGTGTAGAATTCTCAGAATTCATTTCAAAGCACGACTTACACTATCACGATGGATTGAATTATCCAAAATAGAGAAAACATTTGATGGTCTTACGGATTTATTGCTAAGAGACAAGGTCATGTCTTCGGTAAATAAACCATTCCTAGAGTTTTTACATGAGCGTAAACCTAGTACAATAAAGCAAATGGAAGAATATTGTGACCAGTATGCCACGGCACACCCTGACATGATTCTTAGTAACACTAACATTAAAGAGGGTATGCCAGTTGCTTCAGCAACAGAATATAATCATAATTACTCACACAAATTCCAAGGAGCTCAAAATAAATTTGATAGAAAGGTTAATTGGAATAAGTATCAAAACCAAGGTAACCACTCAAATCAGGGTTCTTCTTCGAAGAACTGGAATCGGGCTGACAGTCCTCGATACGCGAGGGGTGCCCATAATTATAGAAATTTCCGAAAAGGGAGTAACCATAGGAACTACCCAAGTTCTTCATGGAAACAACAAATCCAACAATACAGGGATACTCATTATAATGAGCATGATGATTATGATCATGAATATTGTGATTCAAACCCAAATAGGGGTTATAACAGAGGGAATAATAATTATAGAGGCAACAATAACCGAGGTAGATCACAACACAAAAGACATGGTAAATCTCATTACCAGGCTAACTCTGTACAACAAGAGTTTCACGAAGCCGGTAATCAAACCAATGATAAGAAAGATTCTAATAGTGTGGGATGTTCTGCTTTCGATTTTGACAGAGCATTTCAGTGTTCCCAATGCAAACATTATTCGAGCCAACCACAGTTTCGACTTTAAGCTGTGGTCATCCTCTTCCTGCTCTTCCTGCGTCAGTCGCGCATGATGGAAGAGGTGCTCTTGTATTGAATAGAGGTCTAGTAGATGGTACTCCGGTCTTAATTCTTTTCGATTCCGGGTGCACAACCATTGGAGTGAGGCAGTCACTTATAGATCCTTCTCGAGCCACTGGCAAGATAATCAAATGCATAACATTTGGTGGCACATTGGAGAAGTACTCCACTGCCATTATCAACATCTCTACTCCCTTCTTTACAGGAGATGTGCACGCATGTCTGCTGCCGAATCCGATCGCTGATCTTATCGTCGGTCGCATTCATGGTGCGAAAGAATGCACTCCGCAACAAATTGCCGAGTTGGAAAGTGATAATATGCATACTGCAAATGCTGTAGTCACTAGAGCTCAAGCTCTAAACATGCCGCAATCTTCGCCTTCTGGAGATAATGATGACCAGAACCAAGGTGATCTGTTGGAGATTTCGCATGTTTCCTTTATAAAACAGCAGGAAGATGATCCTACTCTAAAGAAATTCTTTACTCTGGCAACAAAAGGTGATCCGAATAAGGATACAAATCGTAAATCTTGGATTACGATGAGGAATGGCGTACCTGTACGTATGGTACAAGACTCCGCTAAATCCATTCATTCTCAAATTCTTGTGCCCAAAAATATGAGAGTTAAAATCTTACAGCACGCTCATGATTCTCAGTGTGCTGGACATATGGGTTTTTCCCGTACTAAATCTAGAGTTCTTGCGTCTTTCTTTTGGCCTGCTGTGAATAAGGACATACGAATCTATTGTCGATCTTGTAAAGTATGTCAAGAGGTTGAATCCAGAGGTCCACGCCATGCTGCACCTATTCAGGCTGCAGACATTCCCATTCGACCATTTCAAAAAATGGCGATAGACATCATTGGTCCATTTAAGATAAAGTCTGCTAGAGGACACCAATTTATTTTGACGTGTGTGAATATGTGCACACGTTGGCCAGAGGCTGTTCCTCTAAAGAGCATAACTACTGCTGATATTGCAGATGCTCTTTGGTTAATATTTTCTCGTCTGGGATTTCCAGCAGAAATATTATCGGACCATGGTAGCCAACTTATATCGGATACCATGTCTCAAGTGATGTCGACTCTAAAGATAGAGAGATCTCTGAGTAGTATTTATCATCATATGTCCAATGGGATGGTGGAACGTCTGAATAGAACTCTGAAAAACCTACTAGGTAAGATAACTGAGGATCATCCTCAGGATTGGGACAGGGTTTTACCCGCGGCTCTCTTTGCATATAGAGAGGTCGCCAACGAACATACAGGATTTTCTCCTTTTGAACTTGTCTTCGGCGCGAAACCGCGAGGTCCTATGTCCTTACTTCATGATCTCATAACTGCTGATAATATTGTCGATGACACAAAATCCTCTTATGAATATGTCATTGCACTTAGACACAAGATTATTGAAGCATGCAAATTGGCAATTGCTTCTTCTGAATTGGTGAAACAGAAGGCACGGCAATTTGCCAATAAGACCAGACGCTTGCGACAACTCTGTCCAGGTGACAAAGTATTGGTCCTGCTACCTTGTAGAGAAAACAGACTTCTTATTTCTTGGAAAGGTCCGTACGATATAATATCAAAAGTTTCCGATGTTGACTATATCGTCGATATTGACGGGAAGCATAAAACCTTCCACATCAACATGCTCACGGAATTCCATGAACGTCCGGATTATTTACAACCTGTTTTCCAGGCAACGGACGATTTTCCAGTCCCACTTGGACATTACTCATCACTGTCAGTAATACAGGATGAGGAAACGAGTTTCTCGGATGTAAATCTACCTTTTCCAATGATTCCGCTTCACTCTAATGAATCATGGAAAGATGTTGCGATTTCTCCCGAATTATCTCCAGGAGAACAGAAACAAGTTTCTACTATGTTAGAACAATTTCAGGATGTCCTTACTGACATTCCTGGTCAAACTGATGTCATTCAACATGACATTATTCTTACTGACCATAATCCTATAAGAGTCAGACCGTATCCTATCCCGATACATTTTCAAGCACAGGTAGAAAACGAGTTGGATGAAATGATAGAGTTAAAAATTATTGAACCATCCACATCAGCATATTCTTCACCGATGGTTATCGTGCGAAAAAAAGACAACAACATACGTCTTTGCGTTGATTATCGCAAATTGAATCAAGTGACGAAATTTGATGCTGAACCTATGCCTTTACTTGAAGAGCTACTTACCAGACTATCGAATTCTCATTTCTTTACTAAACTCGATTTGTCTAACGGATATTGGCAAGTTCCATTATCCGAACACGCCAAACCGTTTACTGCTTTTTCGACACCTAGGGGTCTATTCCAATGGAATTTTATGCCTTTCGGCCTTATGAACGCCCCTGCAACATTCGTACGCATGATGCGTCGAATCCTATCTCATCGCTCAGATGTCATTGCATATCTTGATGACATCTGTCTTTTCAGTGATACTTGGAACGATCACTATAATGGGATAAATGAATTATTGTCTATCTTACGCGAGCATAACCTGACAGCGAAACCATCGAAAGCGTGTATTGGTTTTAGCGAAATATCTTTCTTAGGTCACCGTGTTGGTCATAGTTTCCTAAAAACAGAGGACCATAATACAAGTAAGATACTTAACATTTCTATTCCTAAGACTAAGAAGCAAGTGCGAAGTCTCTTAGGTCTAATACAATTTTATGGACGATTCATTCCGAATCTGTCCTCCATTATGTCACCTCTTTCTTCCTTGCTAAAGAAACGGTCTCCTAATGTAGTCCATTGGACTCAAGAATGTCAATCCTCTTTGGATAAGGTTAAAACTATGTTTTCTACTTCACCTATCCTAGTATTGCCTTCTAAGGATAAGACATTTATTCTTCGTAGTGACGCTTCATCCACAGGGATTGGAGCAGCACTAATGCAAGAGTACTCTGGAACTCTGCATCCTGTGATGTATATTTCTCGAAAATTAAATGCCGCAGAGAAGAATTACTCGGTCCTAGACCGTGAATTATTGGCTATGGTTTGGTCAATCCTTAAACTGCAAAGATTTCTTCTTGGCGCGCATTTCATTGTGGAAACTGACCAGAAAGCTCTTACGGCTATTCAGAGTAAAAATCTGAAGAGCGCGAGATCAACGCGATACGCGATTGCTCTGCAGCCGTTTCATTTTTCGGTGCGAGCTATCCGTGGGTCAGAAAATGTGATGGCAGATATTTTGTCTAGATGCCCACATGATTCATAACTGTTAAATTATATGCCTAACTTTGCTACAGTTGTTCCTATGTTGAAATGTGTACACATATGGAATATACGATATATTGATTGTAACACTACTTAGCGGTTCATTAATGTTTATTCACCGCTGGTCTTTCAACTTTTTTTTTCGTCTTTGATGTTCATGATGTTAAGGTATCTAAGATGAAATTTATGTATAAACTGATGTAGAAAGTGTGGCATTGCCAGTATTGTAGTATGCGTTGGTGACACCTCTCTGGAAATATTTATACTTAGAGAAATACTTTCTCTAAGTTCATGAAATATACTCTCAATGCTTATCATCTGCGCATTGTTATTGGTGCGTTGTGAGCCTATTGTATGTTGCTCCTAGATGTATTTCAAAAAAAAAATGTACCATTTTTTTCCCCGAGGGGTGTGGTAATCTGTTGCGTGCATATTTTGACGCACATATTACAAAAATACGATATGGCTATTTAATATGGAAAATATATATTTGCATTCATTTGTGTATGAAAATGCTTCCTCTGGTAAAGCTAGATAATTCATGATTTATTTGCACTTTTGATTATATGAGTGATCTTTCTTGATTGATTCGGCGCATGGATATTGTATTCATGTCCGTTCTTATTTGTTCGGGCCAGAAAATAGATTAATTTTGCTTGTTATGTTTATGGCCTGAATTCATGTGTACTACTTGTCTAGTGAAAGAAGATTCAGTCGTATATTGTATACCTTTGTATGTTCAGGTCGGACTATATTCTTTCTGCCAGAATCTAGCGCAGGTTTTCGTAGTCCTACTGGGTTCTGAAGAGTTCCGATAATGTCGCCAAGAAATGGCTGAGTGCTTTTTCCAGGGCTGGCACTGTTTAAGGTTTAACAGTGATTCATAGTTGTTTGTCTAGGAGAAGTTTATGTCTCTGCAAGAGTCTATTTGTCAGAGATCCTCCTCATATGTGTGATTCGGACTCCAGTTATGCCAGACCCTAATTTTGATGATCTCGAGTCGATTAGACCTAGATGGAACATTGTGCTTCGTATCGCTAGGGTTGTGTTTTGTATCGACGAAGATGACAGGCTTTCCTACAGCAGTTATGTCTACGTGAATTAACTTGATTACTGTAGAGCTGTATGGAAAACTTTATGAAATTATTTATATGCACATTATAAAGTAACTTTGGCTTATATCTACCTTCCTACGAGTGAGTGAGCGACAACTCAGGAAGGCGGCCATGTTATATTCCTGTCATCATATTTTTTTGATCACTGTCAAGAGAACAGATTATGTATCCTACTATCGGGCAGTGGTATCGAGATCTTGTTATGAGGTGAAAACCCACTATCGTGGTTCATGAGTGTTATACAAACATTGGACATATTTCAGCTTTAGAACTTAGCTATGAAATGAAGGTTCGGCCAATGACTTTTGTATGTTTACCGATCCTCATTGACGCGTTCAGTCAGTAGAGGATACGGCGATTAGTTACCAGAACAGTGAATACCACCTTGGGTTGAATGATATTTCACTACTACATGAATGTATCATCCACGATTCAAATAACCAATGAATGTATGTCAACATGTGTCCATGACTGTATCCGTGCTGTCCAGTTTGCGTGCCTTCATTAAACTATTGAAATGTCAGAGGCAGTTCAAGTCGTCATTGCATTACATGAGAGTGTGTGAGAGTTATTACCAAGAGGTCTGTTACACCGAACTACTACACCATTCGCGTTACTTGACACTCTCACTCAAGGTCTACATGACAGGTTCATTCAACAGTGGCCAATACACAATAACACGTTTATGCTACAGTAGTGGCCAGCCTTAGCATATCCTTGACACTCTACAGTGAGTGGTTCCTTTTGCATTTGAGTTGCGATAGCCAAGGTCAGTAAGGGGGTGCTTTCCTGGAGTGGTCTGTCCAGATACTTCTTTAAAAGGTTTACATGATAAACTTTCTCCTTCCCCTTTTTGTCAATTTTATAGTTTGTTTTAGACACCTTCTCTAGAACCGTATATGGACCTAGCCATCCAATTTGTAATTTATTCTGGCTGCCGGGTAGTAGAAGAAGCACCTTCTCTCCCACAGCTAGTTCTCTGTCCTTTGCCTTCCTATTAAAATATGCTGCATGTTTCTTCCTGGCTTGTCTCAAATTATCATTTGCCAGTTTCCATCCAGCTTTCAGACGAGTGGCCAGTTCGTTCACGTATTGATAAGATGAGGTAACAGTCTCTTCTGCCTTCTCATCTGTCCAGGTCCTTAATAGTGCTTCTAATGGACCTTTTATTGGCCTCCCAAATAGCAGAGTTGCGGGAGCCATCCCGGTTGAACTATGTGGTACCTCCCGATACGCAAACAATGCGGCGGGCAGGAATTGATCCCACAGATCCGGTTTTTCGTGTGCCAGCTTCCTCAGGATAGAAATGAGAGTCCCATTAAACCTCTCTACCTGGCCGTTCCCTTGTGGGTGGTACGGACTACAATGAAAGTGTCTGGCTTTAAATAGCTTAAAAACTTCTTCCGTTAGTTTCCCCTTGAACTGAGAGCCATTATCAGTCAAGATTTGATGCGGGAATCCTAATCTTGTGAATATTGTAAGTAGTGCCTCTGCTACATGTTTTGAATCAATTGATGGCAGGGCTACCTTCCTACGAGTGAGTGAGCGACATAGAACAAGTGTCCACCAGAGTAAGGATGTAACTGTTCCTCCTCTTGGTCCGAGTGAGAGGTCCCACAATATCCACTGCAACCCTCTCAAAAGGTGTTCCCACTATGGGCATTTCCCCTAGAGTTGCAGGAGCAGTCCAGTGCTTTAGAGCTACCCTTTGACATTCTGGACAGGATTTGACATATCTTTTTATATCCTCCGTTATCCCTGGCCAGAAGTAATGACAAGCTATACGCTGTCCTGTGGCGCTGATCCCCATGTGACCACTGAAGGGAATCGCATGCCCGAGTTCCATCACTTTATCCCTATATGAAGTGGGAAGAACCAGCTGGTTGTGACCATTTGTTCCAGTTCCGGCCTTCCTGTATAATAGTTTGTTCTTCATAAAATATTCTCCCTTGCTTGGAGGTGTGTGGCATTTGGGCAATTTTTTAAAACAGGGCTTGAGTGTCCTATCCTCAGCCTGCGCCTTCCTCATCTCCTCTGGATGAGCATTTATAGGTTCACCTTCTTCCTCCTTTTTCTGTGACCTGGTCTGCACTGTCGCCATGATCACAGGTCTCTCGGGATTCCCAAGAAGACGTATCTACACCCCAATATCAGAGGGTAGATTGGTTCATCTATCACTGCTGCTCTGATTTCTCCTTCCACATAGCGAGTTTTCACCGTTATCCTTGCGATGGGAAGTGTCATGAGTGGTATGTCCTTAGTCGCCCCTTGTATTTCCACTGTTTCTGTGGTATACTGACTTGGGTCCACTAGGCTAGACTTCACAACTGAATCATAATCCAAACCTGTATCATAAAGGCACCTTATGGTGACCCCATTACAAATAACATCCTCACAAACTGGGGGGTGATAAGGTTCCTGCTGTCCATTAGGATTAACCTTTAATCTTTGAGTCCCCGACTTCATTGCAGCAATGTTTGAAGGTTTCCTTCTACAAAATTCGGTGTTATGGTTATCTTTCTTGCACCATTTGCACCATCTTTTTCCTTGGTTAAACGGTTTTCTTTCATTGTATTTTTGGTCATTGAACTGTGAGTTTCTGTCTCGATAGTCATTTCTTGGCCGTTCAAAGTTTGTCCTGCCTTTATTACCCTGTTCTCTATTTTCAAATTTATTAAATGGCTGTGGAGCTTTAAAAGTTTATATGTGCTTCTTTTTAGTGCCACTTACCTCTGCCTGGGCTGCCTGATACTTCTCAGCGACATTTAAAATCTCCCCCAACTTCTCTGCACCTTGTTCCATGAGACATTTTCTTATGTCTGGAGCCATGGACTCTCTCAATTGCTCTATCATGATCATCTCTTTAAGATCTTGGGTCTTCCCCAGAGCAGTCCATTTCTCCAAATAGGTTTCCAGTCTGGCAGAGAATTGGTGGTATGTCTCCCCAGACAACAGTTTGTCATTTCTAAATTTCTTACGATAAAATTCACCATTTTTTTCGTACCTCAATAACAAAGCCTGCTTTAACATGTCATAATTGTCTTGGTCTTCTCTGTTCATTTTTGCGAAGACTTCATAAGAAGTACCTCTCAGTCCCTGTGATAACTTTAAACTCCACCTCTCTCTCTCTAACCCATATGTAGTAGCTAATAATTCAAAACGACTGAGGTACCCCTCGATGTCATCGTCTTTTTCAACAAAATGGTCTAAATGAAACCCCATAGCTGAGTTTGAGGCACCTTGACTAGCTGCAGCATCTGAGGCAAAAGGGCTAGCACCATTTTCAGGAGCATGGCCTTGTAATTCCAGCTCCCTTAGTCGTAATTCGTGCTCCCTTTGCAACCTTCTATCTTCTGCCTCCCTTTCGGCAGTCAATCTTTTTTCTTCTGCTTCCCTTTGCTGTCATTTTTCTTCTGCCTCTAATGCTTTTGCCTCTTTGTCACCCTCAATCTGCAGCCTCTTAAGTTCTCTATCAGCCTCAATTTGTAACCTCTTCTCTTCGGCTAACCTCCTATCTTCCCTTTCAATATACTTGTCACATTCAGCAGTTACATTCTGAATTAAAACCTGACCATCCATTCCCATATCCTTCGCCGTTAGCACAGCAGCTGATCTGAACTTTGCTAGCTCAGCCATCACACAAAATAACAATGATCAGGGTAAAAATCCAACCAATAAATAACTAAAGTAATTCCAATTAGCCAGTTAACTAATTAATTACCACTGGCTGTGAAGATTCACCAACTTTTATTCTCACTTTCAATTTTAAGGGACACTTTTAATTTTTACAATTTGTTCCCCTGATTTAATTCTCCCACCAGGAGATCCTAATATTACTGATAAGCTAATTATCTCTGGACAAGACCCCAATATATGTAGTGGATTTTGATGGTATTGTATGGTTGATGTCACCTAGTGTGATGTATGAGGTCAGCTGTGAAGGCTCCTGAGATAAATGTAGATGTGAATTACAGAAGGCCCTTCTTACTACCACTTACGACCTCACACATATCTTTTTTACTAATGAATGTGGCTACGTTAAAAATCTAGGGTACTGATATGTAATGTGTTGTGGTAAATTACACACACACACACACACACACACACACACACACACATACACACACACACACAGATATTTAAGAAGTCTAATAATATTAATAAAATTTATAACACACTGAACTAACTCAGGCTGTTTTAGTTTTTAAAGTTAAATCTTTTGATAAATTTATTTTTGTTCTGAACCAAATGTTTAGTTGGTCAGAACATAAGAAATATTATGGAGTCATAAATGGAATGCAAAATCATATGACATAATAAAATGGAAAATGTGTACTTAATTATTTCAAATGACTGGTTAATAGTAATTATATTAAGATAGTCACAGGAGAACTTATTACTAGATATGCTGTTGGGATGGTGTCATCACTCCCAGTCTATGACTGCCAAACATTGTCCGTTGACTTAAGGAATAAATATATATATAGTTTAATTTCCCCAATGTCATGGCTTTATTTAATGGTGAATTAGGGATAATTTAGTTGAAAATGTCGTTGGTGAAAGTCCAGCAGGCCAGATATAACTTATCTCGCCTGCGTCGATCCTGTACAAAAGTCTTGTGGCCCCACCTCTCCGTGCTGCTCTGACACAATGACAGACTGCTCTGGTCCACACTTGTATATATTACTACAGCATTTGACACCGCTTTGGTGCCAAATAGAAACTCACAGTTCTGAAACAAAAGTATTGGTCATGTGTCAGAACTCTACTTCCTGAACCACTTCTGCACACAACACTACACACAACAACACCACATAGACTGGGTCAGATCTCTCTGACCACACAGCACATCTTACCAAGTTGGTTTCACATAGTATCAGTTCCCCAAGACTACATTACATCTGAGATATGTTCAATAGCTTCCTGCTATTGAATAAGATAGGTGATATGTTCCAATGATCTCAACACTAGATCCTTTTTCATAGTTTCATTTAGGCGTGCCTATATATTTTCTTTGTATGTATGTCTCTAGTCCCTGAACTGGGGCTGGGGATCTAGAGCGAACACTTACTTGTCGTAATCATTTTTATAATATGGCAGTATCAATCACTCGAATTATTAAAATATACAGAATAAATATTGTTCATTCTTACCAGAATTCAGAATTGAGAACACAGTTAAAGTTTGCTAGCAAAACTCAGCTGAGCTGCTGGCCGTATGATGGCGTCCCACTATATAGTTATATTCTTATGGAATCAACACCACTATGGATTCAAACTGCGTCTCTGAACAGATTTATGTCAAATGGCAAACTTTCACCTCTCTATCCGGCTACTATAAAATGCGTTGGCCAATCGCCGACTTCCCCCCTTGCTTTCAAATTGCCAACCAAAAGTCACTTCAGTCAAATCTCAGTCAAGTATGTATTACGGTCTGTTAGTCCGTCTGTCTCTACTTGTTTTTTCATAAAAACACACTTGGTTTTACATGCATTTCCTACACGAATCTACTGCCTAAGTTATTTTTAGCTACAATGCTCCACCACATTCCCTCTCTTTAATTACAGCTCGATTTTTACGTTTGCAGACTCAAGGCCAAGATTTTGGAAACTTTTAGTGACATGGGTTAACAGTGCATTCGCTTGCCTGATATGAACAATACAGTCTTTTGTCAATATCGTCCTTATTATCTATCCGTCTGTATAAATGAAAGCATATTATTTCTCTGCTCAAGATGGGCTATCAAACTAGCTAGGTTTTATTTTCATAACTCTATTATTAAGAAAAAAAACATATTTATTTCCAAGTTTAGTTTTTGAAATTTGTTCGAGAACCTTCCCTCATGTGTTTGCCGCGGCATTCAAATAAAGACCACGTATCGAAAAACGTCCAAGAAATGACTGTCTCGATCAAGAGCTAATGTCCTTTTCTTGTCCATTTCCTTACTTTATGTCAACTCGGGACGTGACTTTTTTTTTTCTTTCACCCCTACTTGCGTCTTTTTGCCGTTCGAACTTCAAACACGTATTCAGTCATATTTTTCCTTTTTTGTGTCCTCCGTTCTCTCCCGTCTACAAAGGGTAAACGTTTCGTCTGCACTTCTAACTCGTTAGTTTTAAAATGGCGGTGGGAAAGGCTGGCATGGGCGAGCATGTCTCCTAGTATCTGACGCATTATTTTTAACCCTATATTTCATCGTTAATTTTGGAGATATTTTAACGTTGTATCATGGTGACATCATCACACCGACATACATTTATTAAAGACCTATGCTCCATGAGCAGTTGCAGGGAGATGAAGTGCTAGCAGTCCGTTTCAGTACCTACCATTTTCAGGGCTTCGGAATGCTCGCTGATAGTCACTAGTAGCCCTTTTTCATGGCTTAGTATTTATCAAGACTGAAAGATTTGACAGTGCACTGATTTTTGCATGACGATTATGCGCTGATGTCACCGACTGACTTTCAGTCTAGGTTGAAAGGTTTGTACCTCGCTATCACAAGGAAAAAATAAACCTCTGTGGTGGGTTTTGATGTTATAGAATAAAATATTACTTGTCTACAGAGTGAGGTCAGCTATGCAAGCCCCTGAGTCTAATAGTTGATGAAGCTTGTTTTCAGGGAACCTGACTGCTACCACCCTACGACCTCAATCTGCGATATATTTTGATCCTACTTATGTGTTAAGGTGTCTGGTTGTTATCTGGCTAGATGTCTAGGGTAATGTGATATGTGATGTAAAGATAATGACAACAACCACTAATGTAATTCAATGAAAAATATTAAACAAATCAGTGATTAAAGTTTGAGTAACAATTTTTTACAATTTTAATTTTCTGCACCTCAATTTCTTGGGCACAGAAATGTTTAAAACTCAAATAGAATGGAAATATTATTTACATTAATGTGAATCAAAACAAAAGACTACTTGTCTGTTTATATCATAAAATGTCTGAGACTTGAAATGTCCTGATGAAGCACACACACACACACACACACACATATATATATATATATATATATATATATATATATATAGATATATATATATATATATATATATATATATATATATATATATATATATATATATATATATATATATATATATATATCACAATTAGGAGGAACGTGGGTGTTCATCACTTCAAGAACGCTGTGTTGATAAAATACTGGAGAGAGTATGTCAGGTGAAAACTCATGAACCCATGTATGGTTCTTATCTGAAAGTCTTGGTGCACTGTGGTCTTTCTTCCACCACGATAGTAGTCACGACTGCAAAGTTTAGATACTGCTGCAGCAATCTTCAAAGTCTTTTTGCAATCAGATTCTTCCTGCCTCACACGTGCAGATACAATAAGTCTGGGACGGCTCACTGAATATTTGTACACGGAACCCTGAAATTAAGAGGATTAATGCCTCCTCAGTATTTCAAACATATCTCTCCTTCCCTAATCAACTAAGCATTATCAACAGTTTCAAGATCAGAATCAATGGCTACATAAACATCTATCGTTCCTATCTGAAGTGGTGACAGCTTCATACTCAAGTAAATTTCAATCATCAGTTTGATATATTCCTTTCATAGGAAAATTATAATTAATTTTATGAAGTCATGTGAAAACACTGTGACTTGGTGAAGACGGCCAGTGGTTTCCTGGCCTACTTATTATAATAAGGACATATTTTATTTCCACCTATATCTTTTCATCCTTTCCCAAAGTTTAAGAAAGCCTGCCTGGCTTTTAACAGAAATGGTAATCTTCCCTACTATCACTTGTGGCATACACAAAGTGTTGAGTTTGGCGCTTTTCTAGTTTAGCCTCTACCCATCCATTCTGCACACACATTCAATAATACAGATACACATTCAATAATAAGGTTTACATAAATGTTCATCTTACCGCATCAATGAAATAATGCACAATTTGTAGGTTAACCGGCGATCAATGGACACATTCAGATCGCCACTGATACAGAACAGCAAAGGCACTGGTCAAGAATCCCTTGCTTCTGATGATAACACTACTAGTTAAATATTTTTCTTTGAGTGGCAACTAACGCTGGTCTCAAATCGTTTTTATCACTACTGTTAGTCTATTCTGCTACAGCCAATCGAATTATGTTATGCCCCACTTGTCTTTTTTGTCAAAATAAATTACACTTTCAAATTGGTAACGTTCCCCCTCCCCTATCGTTCTGTTCAAAACGAAGCAACGCGTTTGAATTTCATTCGACAATATAACTCTACAGGAAATGAGAGCTTGTCTGTGTGTTTTTCACTACCGTCTCCCTATCCAAGTGTTTATACATTCAAACTGTTCTACTAGTGAACTAGTAAGGGGTTTGTAATGGCTTTGCACCTTTTTTTCAAATCTGCCAGCAACAAAGTCACACACGCTCGTTAGTAAGTGTGGTAAAGTACAGTGATACAGCGATAAAATCATAAATTATATATATATATTAAAGTCAAAATAATAGCAGTAGAAATATAATTAGTACAGTTGTAACGCGTCTTCTTACCCGCGCCAGAAAACGCATTGATTTAAGCAGGACAGAACATACTGAGAAATCTTATCGCCGCGTTGGTAGTATTAGCCTTTAAAACGCGCTCGTCAAGGGTTAACGATAAAAATTTGAAAAATTCTACTAGCGTAGTGGTTCCAGGAAAGATAGAAAGAATAAAACACACGAACGCATAAGATTGAGAGAGCGGACACCTGCTGCCGGCTTGTCAAGTGTTAGAAGCTTGAATTAGCTACTCAGGCCAACAGTGCGAGACGATGCCGTTAGCTTGTGTCGAAAACGATGTCGCAAGTTTGAAAATTTAAAAATACCCCGCTAGTCCAATACATTTCTAACCACAGACACTGTGGAAAAAAAAAATATATATATACATACATACACTGTGGAAAAATATATACATACATACACGCATAATTACTTCCTATCGGGAAAAAGGAAGATCAAATAAATCATACAGAAAATTATTAATTGTACAAATTTATCCCAGGTGTTATTTCCTTTAATCTTAGACCTTAATACTTGTTTGTGTAGAGGTGTATTATTGTTAAAGTACCATCACACTACACTTGCATATCCCTCGACATTAGACGTAGCTATCATTCATACTAGTCAAGAATAAGTCTGCTTGAGGCCATAAGGTGGTAGCAGAAAGGTATCCTGATAACTCAACCCTAAATTTGTTAGAATCAGGGACCTTCACAGCTGGCCTCATTCAGTACAATAAGGAAACATATCAACAACATTTCATAACATCAAAATCCACCGCGATAAATTGGGGGCTCGTCCGGGATTGGAACTTGTGAGTTGTTTAGTAATTTAAATATTGTAACAGTAGGGTCCCAAAAAGTTATAAAAGTATTTAAAAGGGAAAATAAAAGCTGATGGACTGTTAAGAGCCAGTAATTAGTTAATTAATTGGTTAATTAATTAGTTAATGTTAGCACTCTGTTAATTAAGAGTTTGGAAAATTATATTAGATCATTGTAAAGATTGATATTATGGCAGACCTAGCAAAGTTCAGATCTGCTGCTGTGCTGGCTGCAAAAGAGATGAATATGGATGGACCAGAGTTGGTCCAGTATGTAACCTCAGAGGTTGATAAATTTATTAAACGTGAAGAAAAAAGATTAGAAAAAGAGGCTAAAAGAAAATTAGAGGCTGAGAAAGAAATTAAAAGGTTGCAGATTGAGGCTGACAACGAGGCTAGGGCGTTGGAGGCGGATAGGGAGGCTGAAATAAAACGGCTCCAGTATTAAGAGAACCAACGGGCTGATCACCCGTTTGCCAGTCACTTCGATTACGGAAACAACAGCAAATGGATTGATTTGCCGTTGCCCTAAAGACGCCAATAGGCGTGATGGGAAACAATGGCAAAGAAAACCTATCTGCTGTTGTCCTAAGACGCCACTAGGCGTAATGGCCACTGACTGCTTTGACGGTCGGTGGCTAAGGACGGAAGAAGAAGAAGTGTTAAGAGAAGAAGTTGGAGGCAGAAGAAAGAAGACTGGAAGCTGAAAGGGAAGACAAGCGATTGGCTGCAGAAAGGGAAGCTGAAAAGGAGGAGAAGAGATTATAGAGGGAGCACGAGCTACGACTAAGGGAGTTTGAGTTTCAAAGCCATGCTCCTGAAAATGGTGCCAGCCCTCCTACCTCCGATGCCACTGCTAGTCAGGGAGCCTCAACTTCAGCTATGGGGTTCCATTTAGACCATTTTGTTGAGAGGGACGATGACTGATAATTGCTGATTATTTGCCACCAAATGTTGAGGGTGGATGTAGAATATGGATGTATCAAAACTAGACACCAGGGATGATGAAGGCGCAGAAGTATGGTGTCTTTGGTCTGGTTTATGTATATGATGTATATGTGCAGTCAAGCAGGTAGCAGTAAAGTAGAGTCCACACAGGACGTCACATAAACTCACGACGTAGAAAGTCAAAGAATGTTGTAACTGCTAGTGACGTTTCCATCAATTATTGGGACGCCACAATGACAAGATGTGTAGACATTAACATGTAGAACAGTCTTCATTATATCGATATAGTCAGCACAACATTCGACAGCAGACAGCATAATAATGGTGAATCAAATCATGGGCTTTAATGCATCATAAACGACTGTAAATGTATTCAGGTGTGGAAACCATCATCCTTTTCTATAACAGTCGATATCTTTATAAATGTACAAATGTAGGAGATTAAATTCCTTCTCCTTCTCTGACCTCCAGCAAGACAGGCACGACTTCTGGAGTATCAAGTAATGTCCTCTGATTCCTTGTAATAACAACGGTATCAAACCAAAACTGACGTGGAACCGCCAGAGCAGCAAAGTCCAACAAGCAGATAGCCTTTAGGACATGCATCAACCCGATGCATAATAACATGGTGATTCGTGAGTTGAAAAACTTCTCATAACGTCGACTCTTCCCCGCCCAGGGAAAGTTGACAACTAGGCACAAAATGTCAATCATAAAAGTTAGCGACAATGATAATCAAATGTAGAGCTATTACCTTCTCTTCAAGAATCAATACGCAACTCACTCGCCTCCAGGCGCTTTGAATCACAAAAGGGAAATATCATCTGAGATAAACACTATAGAGGACTTCTATTTCCCGAACAATATAATCATGACAGACGCTGAAAAACGCGTCTGTCTCACTCGACAAAATCTGTGTCACTCCCGGGCGGAAGCTGGTACAAAACCTACAACCAAACAACAGACATGCGCAGAACCGTTCGATTTGAATACAATTCACACAACGTCGAAGATATGGGCACATTCTAAGAACGACACTTAAAATCGAGCCTTATAAGGATAGGAAATAACTATCGACGCAGTTTGACAAACGTTTACAAGAAAAGTGGGCCTGAGCGCTCCATAAATGGACATGACCCAACATCGGTCAACCCACAATCATATCGGCAACCGAAGGGCATAAGAACAGGTAACCACCTACAGTAAAACGTAACTCCAATTCCAAGAGTTATTTACCTTGCATTAGAAAAAATTGCGTACACAGATAACATAGAGAAATTCTTATGTGTAACAATGACATTGAGTCATTTTTGTCTAGATTTGAGGTTTTAGCCACCACCTATGGGTTGGAGAAGGAAAGGTGGAGTTTAAAGTTATCTCAGGGGCTGAGGGAAACTTCTTATGAAGTGTTTGCCAAGATGAGCAAAGACGACCAAGACAATTATCACATGTTAAAGCAGGCTCTTTTGCTAAGGTATGAAAAAAACGGAGAATTTTACAGGAAAAAGTTTAGAAATGCAAAACTACTGTCGGGTGAGACCTATCACCAGTTCTCTGCACGTTTAGAGACGTACTTGGAGAAATGGACTGCTCTGGGGAAAACCCAAGATCTTAAAGAGATGATCCTTATTGAGCAATTGAGAGAGTCCATGGCTCCAGACTTGAGAAAGTTTCTCATGGAACAAGGTGCAGAGAGGCTGGGTGAGTTACTCAATGTCGCTGAGAGGTATCAGGCAGCCCAGGCAGAGGTAGCTGGCGCTAAAAAGAAACAGATTGACAATTATAAGGCTCCACAAAACTCTAATAGATTTGATAACAAAGATCAGGGGAACAAAGGTAAGCACAATTTTGATAGGCGACGCAATGATTTTAGAAACAAAAACCCACAATTCAATGATAGGAAATATGATGAAAGAAAACTTTTTCATCAAGGTAGATTATATTGCAAATGGTGTAAGAGGGAAGGTCATGACATCAAATTTTGTCATAAGAAAACTTCTGGATTTGCTGCTATGAAGATGGGGAACAAGGGAGGAAAGGACAAACCTACTGGACAGCAGGAACATTATCACCCCCAGTGTGTGAGGATGTAGTCTGCAATGGGGTCACCATTAGGTGTCTCTATGATACAGGCTTAGATTTTGATTCTGTTGTGAGTGCGCACTTGGTGAACCCAGATCAGTATACCACCGAAACAGTGGAAATACAAGGGGCGACCACGGACATACCACTTATGAAACTTCCCATTGCCAGGATAACGGTGAAAACTCGCTATGTGGAAGGAGTAATCAGAGCAGCAGTGATCGACGCACCCATCTACCCTCTGATATTGGGGTGTCGTTATGTCTTCTTGGGGAATCCCAAGAGACCTGTGGTCTTGGCAGCCGTCCAGATACGATCACAATCCAGAAAGGAAGAAGATGAACCTATAAATACTCATCCAGAGGAGATGAGGAAGGCACAGGCTGAGGACAAGACACTCAAGCCTTGTTACAAAAAAATTACCTAAGTGCCACACACTTCCAAGCAAAGGGGACTATTACATGAAGAACAAATTATTATATAGGAAGAACGGAACTGGAACAAATGGTCACGGCCAGCTGGTTCTTCCTACTTCATATAGGGAGAGAGTGTTGGAATTAGGACATGCGATTCCCTTCAGCGGTCACATGGGGATCAGCGCAAAATTCAGCGTATAGCTTGTCATTATTTCTGGCCAGGGATAACTGAAGATATAAAGAGATATGTAAAATCCTGTCCAGAATGTCAAAGGGTAGCTCCAAAGCACTGGACTGCACCAGCAACTCTAGGGGAAATGCCCATTGTGGGAACACCTTTTGAGAGAGTTGCAGTGGATATTGTGGGACCTCTCACTCGGACCAAGAGGAGGAACAGTTACATTCCTTACTCTGGTAGACACGTGTTCTATGTGGGGAGAGGCGGTAGCCCTGTCGTCAATCGATTCCAAGCATGTCGCAGAGGCATTACTTACAATATTCACAAGGTGAGGATTCCCGCATCAAATCTTGACTGATAACGGCTCACAGTTCAAGGGGAAACTAACGGAAGAAGTTTTCAGGATCTTCCAAGCCAGGCACTTTCATTGTAGTCCGTATCACCCCCAAGGGAACGGCCAGGTAGAGAGGTTCAACGGGACTCTCATTTCTATCCTGAGAAAGCTGGCACATGAGAAACCTGATACGTGGGACCAATACCTGCCCGCTGCGTTGTTTGCGTATCGGGAAGTTCCACATAATTCAACCGGGATGGCACCCGCAACCCTGTTATTTGGGAGGCCAATAAAAGGTCCTTTAGAGGCTTTGTTGAGGACCTGGACAGATGAGAAGGCAGAAGAGACTGTTACCTCATCATACCAATATGTGAACGAGCTGACCACTCGTCTTAAAACTGGCTGGAAACTTGCAAATGATAATCTCAGACAAGCCAGGAAAAAAACATGCTGCCTATTTTAATAAGAAAGCTAAGGATAGAGAATTATTTGTGGGAGAGAAGGTGCTTCTTCTACTGCCCGGTAGCCAAAACAAACTACAAATTGGATGGCAAGGTCCATATACTGTTCTAGAGAAGGTGTCTAGAACAAATTATAAAATCGACAAGAAAGGGAAAGAGAAAGTATATCATGTGAACCTTCTAAAGAAGTATCTGGACAGGGAAATCCAGGAAGGAACACACTTAATGTCCTTGTCGATAGCAACAGGGCTGAAGATTGAACCGCTCACATCCCATGAGTATCCCTTGAAAACATGTGAGACACCGGCACATGTAAAAGTCAGTAAACACTTGACGAAAAAACAGAGGGAACAGGTTCAAAAGGTTCTGACTGATCATATGGACGTGTTAACAGACAAACCGGGGCACACGAATTTGTTAGAATATGACACGAAACTAGTAGACCCAACACCGATCTGTATGAGAGTCTACACGATCCCGTTTGCCAAGGAGAAAGCTTTGCAAGAGGAGATTGAGTACCTATTGAAAGAAGGAATTATTTCTCATAGCGAGTCTCCATATAGTTCCAATGTGGTTTTGCTGAGAAAACCCTCTGGAGAACATCGTCTGTGTATAGATTACAGGAAACTGAATGCTGTCACAGAGAATCAGGTGGATCCATTACCTGACACAAATCAATTATTTGCCAGGCTAAACAAGGCAAAATATTTTTCGAAGGTGGATCTGAGCAAAGGCTATTATCAGATTCCAGTGAAGCCTGAGGTCAGACCTTATTTGGCGTTTAGCACTTCGGAAGGACATTACGAATTCAACATGTTACCTTTTGGGTTGAAAAATGCTCCGAGTGTATTTTCTAGGATGATGCGAAAATTGTTGGATCCACTAAATAACCCATGCATCACAAACTTTATGGATGACATCCTCATTGCTACAGAAACATTTGAGGAACACATTAACTCTTTGACTATGCTGTTTGATAGACTAAGAGAGGCTAATTTGACGGCTAGACCAACAAAATGTTGTATTGGTTGTAAAGAGTTGGAGTTCTTGGGACATACTGTGTTTCAGGGTAGTATGACCCCTGACCCCAAGAACCTTGAAAAATTGCAGAGAGCACCTAGGCCACAAACAAAGAAACACGTGAGATCTTTCGTGTCGTTGTGTGGATTCTATCAGAAATATATCAAAAATTTTAACTCTATTTGTGCTCCTCTGACGGATTTAACTCGCAAGGGAAATCCTGATAGAATTGTTTGGTCAGCCCAATGTGAATCAGCCTACCAAGAGTTAAAGGAAAAACTTACAAGCAAGCCTATCTTGAAATTACCTGATTTGAGTCAGGAATTTGTGGTGAGAAGTGACGCAAGCAATGTAGGCCTGGGGGCTACGTTGTTGCAAAGGTCATCGTCACCAGAGGGAGAGCTGAACCCAGTCGCTTATGCTAGCCGCAAGTTAAACAAAGCGGAGCAAAACTATTCAACAAGCGAAAAAAGAATGTCTAGCTTTGATCTGGGCGATACGAAAGTTCCAGATCTATCTATATGGTAGAACATTTGTGGTCCAAACGGATCATCGGCCTCTCGTATTCTTATCACAGGCCAAGCATGAAAATGCTAGATTATTAAGATGGTCGTTATTATTACAGCCATATCATTTTACCATTGAATATATTCCGGGTTCACTGAACGTGGGTGCAGATTTCCTCAGTAGGCATCCCTGTGATCCAAATCAGAGTATTCAGCAGGCGTAGGGAGTTGATTTTATCTATGTGTATCACTGTTTGGAACTAGCATCAGGCAAGTTCTTAAGTGGGGAGATGTGTGGTAAAGTACAGTGATACAGCGATAAAATCATAAATTATATATATATATTAAAGTCAAAATAATAGCAGTAGAAATATAATTAGTAAAGTTGTAACGCGTCTTCTTCCCCGCGCCAGAAAACGCATTGATTTAAGCAGGACAGAACATACTGAGAAATCTTATCGCCGCGTTGGTAGTATTAGCCTTTAAAACGCGCTCGTCAAGGGTTAACGATAAAAATTTGAAAAATGCTACTAGCGTAGTGGTTCCAGGAAAGATAGAAAGAATAAAACACACGAACGCATAAGACTGAGAGAGCGGACACCTGCTGCCGGCTTGTCAAGTGTTAGAAGCTTGAATTAGCTACTCAGGCCAACAGTGCGAGACGATGCCGTTAGCTTGTGTCGAAAACGATGTCGCAAGTTTGAAAATTTAAAAATACCCCGCTAGTCCAATACATTTCTAACCACAGACACTGTGGAAAAATATATACATACATACACGCATAATTACTTCCTATCGGGAAAAAGGAAGATCTGAGGCGATTTTTATAACATTCAAGTAGTTGAAACTTAGAAAAACAACGAACACCAAAATGGAAAATATATTGAATTCTTTATTACTAGGTTTATGATCATAAAAGTTAGTTAGTCTAAGAGCCGGTCTTGTCCTGATGGGTAATATGCTTTCGAATCAACAATCCGACAGATAGAAATAAAGTTATGGACAAAAGACTGTATTTGTTCGTACAGACAGACCAACACATGCTCGTTTGGACTTGTACTAACGGTGACATTTTTTGACGCGTCATTGAAAAAGGCAAGAAAGGATACAAGTAGTCTGTTGTATGAAGGGGGAGACAAGGAGGGGAAAAAATTATGGGATGGCTTAACACCAAATATATTTAGCAGTAGAAATCTAAGAATGAGAGAGGGAAAAAAAAACTTGGTAGTGTCCAAAAATCAAGTCTGTTTTTGCTTTTACTTTCAAATTTCAAAATTGTCGTTCGTTCATTGGCCAAAGCCTTTCATATTATTGAGGAAATTCAAAGGCTTGACGCCATTTGTAGAAGATAGTCCCGAGAGCAGGACGTTGTGTATTTCTGAAGAAAAGTGATTAGCCTTATTAAAGCAAATATATATGAAAGTATAAGCATCACAGTTCAGCCAGCAGTATATCTGGAATCGGCTATTCAACGTACCTGTGTTTTTTTCATTGAATTTCTGGTAAGATCGACATTATTCATATATATTTTGTTTAAAAATGTGAGTGAGATATGCTGCCATCACGACTGTGAGTAATCAGGTCCCAAACTGATTTGTACAGGGCCTGAAGGAGAATTAAGCTATAACAAATTGCCAGTTTTGTAAATGTACATGTCTTGTGAAATAAAAAGTTTTCTTAGGTGACCAGAGGGACACAGCTCACCTATCCCATTGTATGGTAGAAAAGAAAGATTAATAATATTATTGCAGATGCAGTGCCGCCTTTGTAGGAGAGACATGTGAACAACACTGGTACACTGTGGAATGGATGTGCTGGATTGGTCCATTGGATATGACCCAGCTCTTTATTTCTTATGTATGCTCTTTTGTATATAAAACACAGTCTAAATAAGATACCAACCAGGAGACATTGTTTCATTATTACAGGGTTTTATCTGGCACTAGTCCGGTGCCAGATTTCTATGGGAAAGCCGTTGAGAAGTTTTGGAGTCCAGTAGTGATAGGGGTCGCCAGTTTCCCCCCTATTACTTTTGGAGCAGTGGTCATTCGGCAGAAAGAATTCAGACAGTTCCAGTGGGCCAGATAAGTGAAATATCTGGTACCCTAACAGTACATCAGCTATAAGAGCAGCATACCCCTGTATTCAAGAAATAAAATATTTCCCTAGTGAAATTAACAGTGACATTGTATTGTAAAGAGACTGGGGGTGATTAAAGAATCCCAAACAGCCATCCAGTGTTAGAAACCAGTAATAGACAGATTTTAGTAACACCATTAATATAATTTAACAGTAATTGTTTGGACACTTGTCCCTGTGGGTCTAAAATTTACATTGTGTATATATCTTGAATTCTTTTCATTTTTAAAGTCCTGACCAGAAGAATACAAGGTTCAGGACCAAATAAATCATACAGAAAATTAATAATTGTACAAATTTATCCCAGGTGTTATTTTTTTAAATCTTAGACCTTAATACTTGTTTGCGTAGAGGTGTATTATTGTTAAAGTACCATCACACCACACTTGCATATCCCTCGACATTAGACGTAGCTATCATTCATACTAGTCAAGAATAAGTCTGCTTGAGGCCATAAGGTGGTAGCAGAAAGGTATCCTGATAACTCAACCCTAAATTTGTTAGAATCAGGGACCTTCACAGCTGGCCTCATTCAGTGCAATAAGGAAACATATCAACAACATTTCATAACATCAAAATCCACCACGATAGTAAGCGATGCCTAGAACCACTGTCCTCCTCTTCTTCTGTCATTCCTCCGTTTGTTCTCTCACTCTTTCTTGGACGAAACATGCCTTGGTTATCAAAATGTTATATTTAGTTTTCAAGGACGGAGTATGAAAAAGCTTGTACTATTGAGAGACAGAGCGAGGGTACCATTCACTTTGCATTACGGCTTTCTCAAAACCTGCGCGACAGAGGGCGATGGCGAAGACGCTGAGCACAACGCCCCTATTTTATCTCTATAATATTTGAATTTATAATCTATAATATTTTATCTATTTGATCGGAGTATCAAGGATCTTACTACATATCTCCCCACTTAAGAACATGCTTTCTGATGCAAGTTTATGATCCGTGGTGCACATAGATCAAATTAGCTCACTAGACTTTTTTGAATATTCTGATTTTCTTCAACTGGGAGCCTTCTCAAGAAATCTGCTCACACATTTTGTGAACCAGGAATGTATTCAATAGTAAATGAATAAGGTTGGATGAGCAACGACCACCTTAATAAACGAGCATTTCCATGTTTGGCTTGTGCCAAAAATACCAACGGCTGATGATCTGTTTGTACCACGAATGTTCTACCATAAAGATAGATCTGGAACTTCTTTATAGCCCAGACTAAAGCTAGACATTCTTTTTCACTTGTTGAATAGTTTTGTTCCACTTTGTTTAATTTGCGGCTGGCATAAGCAACTGGGTTTAATTCCCCATCTGGTGAAGTGGACGTTTGTAACAATGTGGCGCCTAATCCCACGTTACTTGCGTCTGTTCTTACCACAAATTCCTGACTCAAATCAGGTAGTTTCAATATAGGCTTGCTGGTGAGTTTTTCCTTTAACTCATTGTATGCCAATTCGCACTGTGCTGACCAATTAATTTTATCAGGTTGTCCCTTACGCGTTAAATTGGTCAGAGGAGCACATATAGAGTTAAAATTCATAATGTACTTTTGGTTAAACCCACACAGTGACACAAAGGATCGCACATCCTTTTTAGTCTGTGGTTTCGGTGCTCTCTGCAATTTCTCCAAGTTCTTGGGGTCAGGGGTCATGCTACCCTGATATACAGTATGTCCTAAGAATTCCAACTCCTTGCATCCAATACAACTTTTTGTTGGTCTAGCAGTCAAGTTTGCCTCTCTGAGTCTATCGAATAGCATATTCAAAGAGTTAACGTGTTCTTCAAATGTTTCAGTAGCGATGAGGATATCATCCATGAAATTCGAAATGCATGGATTGTTCAGTGGATCCAAGAATGTTCGCATCATCCTAGAAAACACACTCGGGCCATTTTTCAACCCCAAACGGCAACATGTTGAACTCATAATGACCTTCCGAGGTGCTAAAGGCTAGATAAGGTCGAACCTCAGGCTTTACTTGAATCTGATAATAGCCTTTGCTAAGATCCACCTTTGAAAAATATTTTGCATTGTTCAGCCTGGCAAACAGTTGATTAGTATCAGGTAATGGATCTACCTGACTTTCTGTGACAGCATTTAGTTTCATGTAATCTATGCACAGTCTATGTTCCCCAGATGGTTTCCTCAACAAAACCACATTAGAGCTATAAGGAGATTCACTGTGAGAAATAATCCTTTCTTTTAACAGGTAATCTATCTCCTCTTTCAAAGCTTTTTCTTTTGCGAATGGGATAGTATAGGCTCTCATACAGATGGGTGTTGGGTCTAGTAGTTTCATGTCATATTCCAACAAGTTGGTATGCCCCGGTTTGTCCGTTAACACGTCCGTATGATCTTCCAGAACCTTTTCAATCCGCTCCCTCTGATTTTTCGTCAAGTGTTTACTGACTTTGACCTGTGCAGGTGTTTCACAGGGTTTTAAGGGGTATTCGTGAGAGGCGAGTGGTTCGTTTTTCATCTCCGTTGCGATAGCCAAGGTCATTAAATGTGTCCCTTCCTGGTTTGGTCTATCCAGATACTTCTTTAGGAGGTTCACATGATAGATTTTCTCTTTCCCTTTCTTATCTATCTTATAATTAGTCCTAGACACCTTTTCTAGAACCGTGTATGGACCTTGCCATCCGATTTGCAATTTGTTGCTGCTGCCGGGTAGTAGACGAAGCACCTTCTCCCCCACAGCTAGCTCCCTATCCTTCGCTTTCTTATTATAGTATGCAGCATGTTTCTTCCTGGCTTGTTTTAGATTATCATTCGCGAGTTTCCAGCCAGTTTTCAGAAGAGTGGTCAGCTCGATCACATACTGATATGATGAGGTAACAGTCTCTTCTGCCTTCTCATCTGTCCACGTCCTCAATAAGGCTTCCAATGGACCTTTGATGGGTCTGCCAAATAGCAGTGTTGCCGGTGCCATTCCGGTCGAATTATGGGGAACTTCCCGATAAGCAAACAACGCAGCGGGTAAATATTGATCCCACGTATCAGGTTTTTCATGGGCCAGCTTTCGCAGAATAGAAATGAGAGTCCCGTTGAACCTTTCTACCTGGCCGTTCCCTTGGGGGTGATACGGACTACAGTGAAAATGCTTGGCTTGGAATATCCTGAAAACTTCTTCCGTTAGTCTCCCCTTGAACTGAGAGCCGTTATCAGTCAAGATTTGGTGGGAAAATCCTAACCTTGTGAATATCGTGAGTAATGCCTCTGCCACATGCTTCGAGTCGATTGATGACAAGGCTACCGCCTCTCCCCACATAGAACAAGTGTCTACCGGAGTAAGAATGTAACTGTTCCTCCTCTTTGTACGTGTGAGAGGTCCCACAATATCCACTGCAACCCTTTCAAGAGGGGTCCCCACTATGGGCATCTCCCCTAAGGTTGCAGGAGCTGTCCAATGTTTTGGAGCTACCCTTTGGCATTCTGGGCAGGATTTGACATATCTTTTTATATCTTCCGTTATCCCTGGCCAGACGTAATGACAAGCTATACGCTGTCCTGTGGCGCTGATCCCCATATGACCACTGAATGGAATCGCATGTCCTAACTCCATCACTTTCCCCCTATATGAAGTAGGAAGAACCAGCTATCCGTGACCGTTGGAATCAGTTCCAGCCTTCCTATAGATCAGTTTATTCTTCACATAGTAGTCTCCTTTGTTTGGAGGTGTATGGCATTTAGGCAATTTCTTGAAACACGGCTTGAGTGACCTATCCTCCGCCTGTGCCTTCCTCATCTCCTCTGGATGAGTATTTATTGGATTTTCTACCTCCTTCCTTGACTGTGACCTGGTCTGTACTGTTGCCATGACCACAGGTCTTTTGGGATTTCCCAAGAAGACGTACTTACACCCCAATATCAGAGGGTAGATTGGTTCGTTTATCACTGCTGCTCTAATCAATCCTTCCACATAGCGAGTTTTTACACTTATTCTGGCAATGGGAAGTGTCATGGTTGCTACGTCCTTGGTTGCCCCTTGGATCTCCACTGTTTCCGTGGTGTATTGATCTGGGTGCACCAGGTGAGAGCTCACGACTGAGTCAAAATCCAATCCTGTATCATAGAGGCACCTAATGGTGGCACCATTGCATACAACATCTTCACAAACTGGGGGGTGATAAGGTTCCTGCTGTCCAGTAGGTTTGTCCTTTAATCCCTTTTTCCCCGTTTTCATTGCAGCGAAGTGAGAAGGTTTCTTTTTACAGTCTTTGGTGTCATGATTGTTCCTCTTACGCCATTTACACCATTTCCTTTCTTGGTGGGAAGGTTTTCTTTCATTGAATTGCGGGTTCCTATCTCGTTGGTCATACCTTGGCCTATCATAGTTGGGTTTACCTTGGTTATACTTGTCCCTACTCTCAAATTTATTTTGGTTTTGGTTTTGGGGCCTTTATTATGTTCTGATTGGTTCTTCTTCATTCCTGCTATCTCAGACTGGGCTGCCTGGTATCGTTCAGCTACATTTAAGATCTCCCCCAGTCTCTCAGCACCCTGTTCCGTGAGAAATTTTCTCAAGTCTAGAGCCATGGACTCTCTTAACTGCTCCATCATAATCATTTCCTTTAAATCTTGGGTTTTCCCCAGAGCAGTCCATTTCTCCAAGTATGTCTCCAGGCGTGCAGAGAACTGGTGGTAAGTTTCCCTAGTAAGTAGTTTAGCATTTCTAAATTTCTTTCGATAAAATTCGCTATTCTTCTCATACCTAACCAGGAGAGCCTGCTTTAGAATGTCCTAGTCTTCCTGATTTTCCTTACTCAACTTTGAAAATACCTCATACGAGGTTCCCCTAAACTCCTGAGATACTTTTAGACTCCACCTTTCTTTTTCCAACCCATACGTTGCAGCTAGTGTCTCAAATCTACTTAAAAATGACTCTATGTCATCATCTTTTTCGATAAAAGGGTCTAAATGAAAACTCATGGCTGAGTTGGAGGCCACCTGGCTTGCAGCAGAGTTGGAGGTGGATGGGCTGTTACCATTTTCAGGAGCATGGCCTGGCAACTCTAACTCCCTTAGTCATAGCTCATGTTCCCTTTGTAATCTTTTATCTTCGGCTTCCCTTTCTGCAACCTGTCTTCTTTCTTCCTTTTCAGCCTCCATCCTCTTGGCCTCAGCCTCCATCTGTAATCGTTTTTCCTCCTTTTCAGCCTCCAATCTCTTCTCCTCCAACTGCAACCTTTTTATTTCAGCCTCCCTATCAGCTTCTAATCTCTTAGCTTCCCTAGCATCTTCTAATAGAATTCTTTTCTCCTCTGCTAATCTATCAGCCTCTAATTTCCTTTCTTCGGCTAACCTTCTGTCTTCTCGTTCAATAAATTTATCACACTCTGCTGTTACGTATGCAATCAGACCTTGCCCCTCCATTCCCATTTCCTTCGCAGCCTTCATAGCAGCAGATCTGAATTTGGCCAAGTCTGCCATCCTATAGTTAGTACTAAATATGATTAACTAATCAAAATAGCCAACAAATATTTCTAATTAATTAACTAATAATGGGCAATGTTATTTCACCTGACTCTCCACACAGCTAAATGTTACAAATTTTGAAATCCCGGAGCGAGCGTCCCAATATATGCGGTGGGTTTTGATGTTATAGAATAAAATATTACTTGTCTACAGAGTGAGGTCAGCTATGCAAGCCCCTGAGTCTAATAGTTGATGAAGCTTGTTCTCAGGGAACCTGACTGCTACCACCCTACGACCTCAATCTGCAATATATTTTGATCCTACTTATGTGTTAAGGTGTCTGGTTGTTATCTGGCTAGATGTCTAGGGTAATGTGATATGTGATGTAAAGATAATGACAACAACCACTAATGTAACTCAATGAAAAGGATTAAACAAATCAGTGTTTAAAGTTTGAGTAACAATTTCTTACAATTTTAATTTTCTGAACCTCAATTTTTTGGGCATAGAAATGTTTAAAACTCAAATAGAATGGAAACATTATTTACAGTAATGTGAATCAAAACAAAAGACTACTTGTCTGTTTATATCATAAAATGTCTGAGACTTAAAATGTCTTGATGAAGCACTAATATAAACTCATGAACCCATATATGGTTCTTATCTGAAAGTCTTGGTGCACTGTGGTCTTTCTTCCACCACGATAGTAGTCACGACTGCAAAGTTTAGATACTGCTGCAGCAATCTTCAAAGTCTTTTTTGCAATCAGATTCTTCCTGCCTCACACGTGCAGATACAATAAGTCTGGGATGGCTCACTGAATATTTGTACACGGAACCCTGAAATTAAGAGGATTAATGCCTCCTCAGTATTTCAAACATATCTCTCCTTCCCTAATCAACTAAACATTATCAACAGTTTCAAGATCAGAATCAATGGCTACATAAACATCTATCGTTCCTATCTGATGGGGTGACAGCTTCATACTCAGGTGAATTTCAATCATCAGTTTGATATATTCCTTTCATAGGAAAATTATAATTAATTTTATGAAGTCATGTGAAAACACTGTGACTTGGTGAAGACGGCCAGTGGTTTTCTGGCCTACCAATTATAATAAGGACATATTTTATTTCCACCTATATCTTTTCATCCTTTCCCAAAGTTTAAGAAAACCTGCCTGGCTTTTAACAGAAATGGTAATCTTCCCTACTATCACTTGTGGCATACACAAAGTGTTGAGTTTGGCACCTTTCTGGTTTAGCCTCTACCCATCCATTCTACACACACATTCAATAATACAGATACATATTCAATAATAAGGTTTACATAAATGTTCATCTTACCGCATCAATGAAATAATGCACAATTTGTAGGTTAACCGGCGATCAATGGACACATTCATATCGCCACTGATACAGAACAGCGAAGGCACTGGTCAGGAATCCCTTGCTTCTGATGATAACACTACTAGTTAAATATTTTTCTTCGAGTGGCAACTAACGCTGGTTTCAAATCGTTTTTATCACTACTGTTAGTCTATTCTGCTACAGCCAATCGAATTATGTTATGCCGCACTTGTTTTTTTTTTTTTTTCAAAATAAATTACACTTTCAAATTGGTAACGTTCCCCCTCCCCTATCGTTCTGTTCAAAACGAAGCAACGCGTTTGAATTTCATTCGACAATATAACTCTACAGGAAATGAGAGCTTGTCTGTGTGTTTTTCACTACCGTCTCCCTATCTAAGTGTTTATACATTCAAACTGTTCTACTAGTGAACGGGGTGGTAAGGGGTTTGTAATGGCTTTGCACCTTTTTTTTTTCAAAATCTGCCAGCAACAAAGTCACACACGCTCGTTAGTAAGCGATGCCTAGAACCACTGTCCTCCCCTTCTTCTGTCATTCCTCCGTTTTTTCTCTCACTCTTTCTTGGACGAAACACGCCTTGGCTATCAAAATGTTATCTTTAGTTTTCAAGGACGGAGTATGAAAAAGCTTGTACTATTGAGAGATAGAGCGAGGGTACCATTCACTTTGCGTTACGGCCTTCTCAAAACCTACGCGACTGAAGGCGATGGCGAAGACGCTGAGCACAACTCCCCTATTTTATCTCTATAATATTTGAATTTATAATCTATAATATTTTATCTATTTGATCGGGGTATCAAGGATCTTACTACAGCCTCAGAGAAACAAAAGAGGGATAATGAAATGTTTGCTCTGGTGCCAGTTAACACGGAATTTCTTCCTGTAGCCATAAGATCAAAGTTACCTGAGGACTATAATAACTTTGATGTGGTAACGTTAATCAGAATTATTGTTCAACACGTCTTTGTGGATGGGGTGTATTGAAAATTAGAACAAATTTGATGAATTTTTAATTGCTTTGGTTTGGTCGGTTTGGTTGTTGGTTTGGTTGTTGGTTTGGTTGTTGGTTTGGTTGGTTTGGTTGTTGGTTTGGTTGTTGGTTTGATTGGTTTGGTTGTTGGTTTGGTTGGTTTGGTTTTAATGACCTTCTTCATTGCACACGGACAACTCAATCAGTGCTCCGATATCCAAGGGATTTTTTAACGTGCGCAACTTGCACACGGGACCTCCTATTGTTTCGCCCACATCCGAGAAGGCAAGGCATTCGATCTCACTACTCATGAGATCAGGGAGGGGGGAGTATGACATCACTAGGACTAGACCCACTGGTTCTGAAAAAAATTGTCATCAAATATATTCCCTGAACTGAGAATCGAACCCGGTACCTTTAGAATTACAGGCGGGCGCCATATCTCTTAGCCACTTCGCCCCCCCCCCCCCCCCTCCCGCCCCAAATTTTTTAAAATTGGAAATTTACGAGTTTCTCTGATGAGACAAAGAAAGAATATGGCTACTGCTCGCTCATGCATGTCGTACCAGGCGACTAACATGAGGTAATGCGTGGTGCTGGCTAGCTCATCAATGTGAAACGTTGCTACAGAAGCTATCGCTGCAAGAGCACGTGCATGTTTGGTGCAGGCGTCCTGCAAGGGAATCAGCTACTGTAGGGGCCCCCATACTCCATACGGAGCTCAACGGAACATGATGATGATTCAAAATGGGAATTCGGAAAAGATGCTCTGACAGCGGATCTAAAAGTTAACCTTACAGGCAGAAACCCGGGAGAGTGGAAGGAAGTAACGGTGGTTGTCGTACGGAAGGTCCTGGGTTCGAGTCCTGGGTAAGCCACTCACGTTTGTTGTTTTTCTGTTGTCTAGTTTTCTACTTCTTTATTTCTTACGAGTGCCTGAAAGCATACCTTTATGTTTGTCTAATACTTATTAACGGTACAGAAACATAGGCAATAAAAACGGGAGGAAAATTCGGGACGAACTAGACTATCTTAGTCAAAGTCGGGTCCAAACGCCTTGTGCTTCAAACGTAGGTAGTCCCGTAGCAGAATACTGCCGTAGGGGGTGAAGTGTTTGAGACTTCACTATACTAGGTCTAGCATCGACAGGTGGGATGACCAGTTCCCTTCCTCGCTGGATTTTCCGTCCCTAACTCGAGAGCCTAAGTCAGGTACCCATTTACAGCTGTGTAGACTGGAGCGTGTCGGTACCTTGAATGGAACCTGCCATCTCTGCTGCGAGAGACGAACGCTTTAACAACTCTGTCAATCAGACGTTCTGCTTCAAAAGTAGCAATGGAAAAAAGATTTAAAAACTACTAGTGCAAGGATGAGGTTATGCTACGCATTGAGTGTGTTTTTTTAAAGGTGAAGGAAGGGGTTTTGACCAGATGCTCTGACAGTGGATCTAAGATAAAGTCAACGTAGTTTTTTCCCCCCTCTAGCGACAAGTACTCACAAATCAAATGCAGTAGCACGTGTGTGCACTGAGGCGAGACAGATATTTTTAAATACAATACTCTGATAGAGGGTATCTACTGGCCGGTGGTCATGCGCAGTAAATGAGGTCAAATACGGACGGGTCACTTTGACTTGTTTTAGAGCGAGCGAAAAACAATAGAACCATACTCATACAACACGTGATTTGTGCTATATTTTTTCCCCAGTACAGCATCTTACTTCTAAAATAGATTGCAGCTTGTATAATTGTGTTTCAATCTTGTGAATTATCTACTCGAGGGACCTTATATTAATAAACACCACGTAACTGGGGTTTCAGAATGGACGGAACCAAATGCAATGTGACACAAGACAACGGCAGTGATCCCAAGATTCAAGCTAATCGGTATGCCAATCTCTGCTGTGATCATACCAGCCAGCTACAACACACTCCAATGGACAAAAGTCCGAACGTGAAACTTAGAGGTATGCTGCGGAATATAAATGAATACAGCAAAGATAACGTTATTATGCATAACAGCGACTTCGCGAACGATGGTTTGGCGCAAAGTAAAAACAACCTCGACGAAACGGATATACTTAAAGCACAGGAATATGGTTTCAGTGGACATTTTACACGGCGTGTGAAGAAATCTTTGCAGACAGCCATTTCCAAAGGTCTCGTGTGTGCTCCAACGACAAGCTGCAGCGACATTGTGCGAGTTAGCATGTCGCCAAGTCTCTTCACGTCTCACTCACTGTCTTTATCCACAAGACAAACATCGACACCACTATCTACTCATTTTCTGCCATCATCATTCAGTTCGACTTTGGCAGCAGCATCAGCACTTGAAACAGACAGGTCAGTAAACTGCAACAATTTCACCCGGTCTCAGTCTATCATCGCCCACATCTTAACTGGCGAGGACAAAAACCTGGGAGCTAATGTCATGGTTGACAGTGGTTGTGTTGATGTCCTATCTGAAGAGGATAAGCCTTTTGGTGAGCACCAGGCAGCACTTGACATGGGGTGCGCGGACGTTGAGGGATTTTTGGATGATTCTATGCGCACCAACTCAATTATCAGCAAATTTGGGAATACCGTGAGTGAATGGGTAAGTTTCTAAAGCATTTAGGGTTGAATCAGTTTACTGTTCATTCGTCATCTTTGTCACAAATAGGGTTAGCGTTAAGGGGTGGAGCTACAGCACATTTTAAGTCAAAACAGCTTAAAAATGGAAATTGGGATTAGTCTATATTCGGATAGTTTATTTTCCCCTGAATCTAAATCTGTGAAAATTATTTGTCAGAACACATTCTAAGTAGGTAGCCTATATTTTGATTTTGTAAATAATATTTTCTTCAGAAATTGTGCTTTTACTATGAAGAAAATCTAGATTTTCTCAGAATCTTGTTTTATGTTTCTAATGTTATTATAACTTGTACATTTTTTAGTCAATCAATGAGAGATTTGGCACAAATACTTTCCATAGGATAATAAAACTTTTGTAAGATCCGACTTTTGATATCGTATCAAAATTTGGATTTTTTTGCAAATAAAGGTGTACATTTTGAAAAAATGGGTGCCATTTTTAGATACACATTTTCAAGCTCTATATCTCAAAATCTGCATAAGTTATCAAAAACCCAATCTGAAAAAAGTTTTAAAATATAATGATAAACATTCTGTTTAAATTTGGTATTGATTTATTAATAAATAAAAAAAAGCAAATTGAAATAGAACAATAGCCACCGTTTCCATTGCAACCAATGATGCAATACCACCAAACTCTTCATTGTGTGGTATCTATGATTGATGTAGGTTAAGTCCGTGCATGTTCATTGAAATTCAATGATGAATAATGAAAATAACATTTCACTATTGCTCCTCCCCTTGAGGTTAGTGTTGTTGGCTTTTTTTTAAAACCCTAAACCCATAACCAAATTATCTTGAGAAAACACTATAATAGCACTCTATAATAGCACTAAAGGTAGCATTATAGCAGACACTTCTGTAGAGGAGTTGAGTGTTATAGACCACCATACTAGCTCCAGATTTATGTGGTGCGGTGACTAGTTCCCTTCCTCACTGCCTTTGCCATCCCTAAATCAATACCAGTCAGGTACCCATTTACGTTCCGGAATCGAAACCAAGTAGCGTCACTCTCCTGTCTGTAAATGGGTACCCGATTCTGCTCTTCGAGCATTATTTCTGCCACTGTTAGATATGGGAAGTAAATAAGATTAATGAAGATGCCCCGTAAGAGGCAATTTGGGCGTCTGGGGGTTTAAAGGTGTTCATGGTTGAAATGTTTACGGCCGGAAATTTGACTATAGTGAGACGTGTGTCCGAGTCCTTTCGCCCCAAATTGGGCCGAAGGGCTGAAAGCCTAATCGATCCTGCGGCCAATTGAATAGCCCACGTCGGTAGGGTTAGAGTTCGGGTTTAGGGTTAAGAGTCCTAACCCTACTTACTACTTACTTACTCTTCTACCCTGGAGTGTAGAGATTTGCCAGAGAGAACGCCATACTGTCCTATCGACGGTCTTCCTTCTGGCCTGGTTCCAATCTAGTCCTCGGTCGCTCAGGGATTGTCTAATGTTGTCCTCCAAGCGAACTCTGGGTCGTCCTGGAGGTCTGGATCCCTGGCTCTTGGTCTCTCATATTTGTCATGGTAGCCGATCTTCTTCCATTCTGCATACATGGCCAAACCATTGTAGTTGGGACTGTTCTACTTGGGTCTGCAGAGGCTGGGGTTTCAGGCCTTGCCGTATCGTCTGGTTGCCGACCATATCTCTTCTTCGAGCCCTAACCCGTTACCTGTTATTACTTAACTTCTGAATTCTCACTTACAGCCTTATCGATATGGGCGACTTAATTGGCCGCCGGATCGATATCGCTTTAGACGAAAAAGGACATACTTCCCACTTTAGTTCTTATCAGCCAGAGGTCTGTGGGCAAATGAAAACCGTTTCAGAGATTTCAGACACTCCACTGTCTTTAGGCATTGATGAAAGGAGGCAAGGTAGACCGCTTTGTGACGGCAAGCAAAGCTGAAGGAAGATGGAGATATAGGAAAATAAGTGAAAAGACGTGGATAGTTTATCATTAAGGCACCGGACAAAGTGAAGGAAACAGCTGATTAGAGAGCGATAGAGATCGGAAGTTGAGAAGAAACATTATCGTGCTTGCCAGTCGGCACGGCACTGGAGAAGAACAATAGTGTTAAATTTTTAATAACTTTACTTCTATAGAAAGATATCAACAATCTTTAATAACTTTACTTCTATAGAAAGAAATCAACAATCTTTAATAACTTTACTTCTATAGAAAGATATCAACAATCTTTAATAACTTTACTTCTATAGAAAGATATCAACAATCTTTAATAACTTTACTTCTATAGAAAGATATCAACAATCTTTAATAACTTTACTTCTATAGAAAGATATCAACAATCTTTAATAACTTTACTTCTATAGAAAGATATCAACAATCTTTAATAACTTTACTTCTATAGAAAGATATCAACAATCTTTAATAACTTTACTTCTATAGAAAGATATCAACAATCTTTAATAACTTTACTTCTATAGAAAGATATCAACAATCTTTAATAACTTTACTTCTATAGAAAGATATCAACAATCTTTAATAACTTTACTTCTATAGAAAGATATCAACATTCTTTAATAACTTTACCTGTAGAGAAGATATTTTTTTTTTTCCTTAACCAGCAGCACTTGGGCTTTCAGCCCTTCGGCCCAATGACATGTCATTGCGAGGCTGGGGAACCTGAGGACTTTCCTTCCAACCCGGTCAGGAGCGAAGCTCCTTCCCATCCACAGAGGGTTTATCACAGGAGCCGTTCAGGCTATTCAGTCAAATTTCCGGCCGTAAACATTTCTTCAAACGCCGACGCCCGGGTTTGAACCATGAACACCTGGTCGCCAGTACAACGCCGAAGCCATTACACCAGCGCGGCTCCCGTAGAGAAGATATAAACAATCTTTAATAACTTTACTTCTATAGAAAGATATAAACAACTTTTAATAACTTTACTTCTAGAGAAGATATAAACAATCTTTAATAATATTACGTCTATTGAAGATATAAACAATCTTGACTAACTTTACTTCTATAGAAAGATAAGAAGAACAATCGTTAATAACTTTACTTCTATAGAAGATATAAACAATCTTTAATAACATTACTTCTATAGAAGATATAAACAATCGTTAATAACTTTACTTCTAGAGAAGATATAAACAATCTTTAATAACATTACTTCTATAGAATATATAAACAATCTTTAATAACTTTACTTCTATAGAGAGATAAGAAAAACAATCGTTAATAACTTTACTTCTATAGAAAATATAAACAATATTTAATAACTTTACTTCTATAGAATATAAAAACAATTCTTAAAGTGAAAAGAGCTAATTTATTCAAGATGTAGCATAAATTTCCACTCGTTTTTCGTTTTACATATAGTTTTTATCTTATATAGACGTGAAGTTATTAAAGAAAGATTTAAATTGCATAAGGACTTAAGGGACACCCTGAATGTCATAAAAATATTCATTACACATTCTGGAAACGGTAAATTTCTTCTAAGATAGCAGATATAGGGAACAGAAACGACAATGACAGTACCTGTAAACTCATTTAACAACTGCACAAGAAACGGTCATGATGAGTAGCCCTCCTTTCCTACCCCCTCCTTCTGGCCAGTTTATGTCATCAGTAGTTCTCAACGTGGGGCATATTCCCCCCTCCCCCCCCCCCCCAGGGAGCTATGCCATATTTCTAGGGGGGCCACAGTAAGATGGTATTGTAAATTTTTTTCCCAACTAATAGCGACTATTTTGCACAGAGGTAGGCTCAGAAGGGGGCCATGAGCAAATATAGGTTGAGAACCCCTGATATATAACACGTCACGCAATTTTTGACATTTTTCTTTGGGAATACAGACTGACATCTGGCTCAGAGAAATAGTTAAGGCAACTTGATTAAGATGCCTCTTACACGGGGTTACTTTACAATAGACTCCCACTATGACTTAGTGTTCAGGTTCCTAGGATTTCGGGCTTTCCGTATTAATAAAGGTAGAGTTGTCGTTGTGTAAATTCACAAGATGCTCAAATACAATATCCGGTCCTTTAAAATGAAATCCTGATCCAATTCCTTATTCTGGCTTGTCTGGCTGCCTTCTTGACGAGTTGAATTTCACAGTGCAGTAAACTCACAAGGCGCTAAGTTATAAGGCAACATTCGGCCCACATCCAGATTGCTACCATATAACAAGGCTCCAGTCAGAAATGTTGTATTTTTACATCTCAAATGCCAAGCCAATGCAAGATGCGTATATTTCCTTTTCTCTCACGAAAAATTCCTGCGTAACAAACGCCACAATAAATGTGTTGTTTACAGCCACCATATATGGTATGCCAGCTTCCGTCTATTATCGATCATGTTTACACTCACGACTACATAATCTCTCACAGGTAATCTCTTTCAAGAAGGATAATTATTCTTCCGACAAGTCTTGTCCGGCAAACATTGACAACAACTTGGTCCGACAGAGACATTCCCAGCGATAAGATAATCGACTGTGGTCATCCCAAGGTTGTTTACTTATTAATCGGCCGCACCAATGCACGGTCTGGCAGGAAAATGTGTTACATATTAGTAAACCACACCTCTCTCTGCCGATCCCAGGTGTCAACATGGGTTCAAACGAAAGGTGTTGATTATCAGCAAAAGATGGATTCTGAAGTCCCGACATAACGAGAATTGAGGGAAGGGAGTGT
Source organism: Oreohelix idahoensis (assembly GCA_024509875.1). NCBI lineage: Eukaryota > Metazoa > Mollusca > Gastropoda > Stylommatophora > Oreohelicidae > Oreohelix > Oreohelix idahoensis. The sequence goes on from JAMPIV010001073.1 coordinate 71,910, forward strand.
AAACCATGAACGAAAAATACCAAATACTGTCAGAGGCGGGAAAAACTAAAGTGAAGAGCACAGAATGAATTATAGGATGGCATGGGTAAATGTGACGTTCGCGGTTATTCTGTCACAACGATTCAGGCTGGTGTAAACTTTCAATATTCGTGTGTGTGTGGGGTGCGCAAAAGAATTTAGTTGGGTACGGCAAAGGTTGGGCCCTGTCTCATACTGCGACGAGGCAAATGAAAGGGAATATTTATAACGCCTCAAGTAGATTATGAGGATGGAGGTTACAAAATCTATTTTATTCCGACATTATTAACGGAAGAAGTGAACCTCACTGGTTTTTTTGTTTTTGTTTGGTTTTTTGTGACGTAACAATTTATCAAAACTGCTTCCCCTGTCGTCACACAATTTTGATCCCCCCTTCCCCTCGAGGCGTGACGTCATATGTGGACACCCCTATACTCAAGTGTAAACGCATTTGAAGTCCTTTTGCTGTCAAACCGTTTCGAGAATTTCAAAGAACCACTCAAAAGTGACAAAGCGACAGCCATTTAAGAAATAGGCGCCACATTTCCGCTGCAACAAAGGTTACGGAACAGTGTTTAGCCAACGTGACGATTCAGAGACTACGGTAAAATAGCCATAAAATCTCAACAAATACTATTGATTGCTGAACTATCTTGACGCAGACATTAACTTATAGAGTTTTTGAAACCATTGTGAATACTTGAAACTACTGTAAGAATTAGCAGCCAAATATGAACACGTCAGCAAGTAAAAACAAAGTGTTACACAGGGATGTGTGCTATCATCAGATGTGTTAAATGTGCACAGTGGAAAAAAAAAAAGAAGTGAAATCCATAGAGGAATTGCCAAAAACCTCAGACCACTCTCTGATGTGACATCAAAAATCCCCCACCCCATCATTTTAAATAAATTAGTGTTTAATTAAGCAGGCTTTTATAAACATCTTGTCTTTCATGGGCCGCGTCCCAAAACGAGACAGGGTCCAAGCATTGCACTACCTCACTAAATGTTTTTGCACCCCTCAACTACACACACACACACACATCACACACAAGATTGAATGTTCGCGCCAGCCTGAAAAAAAAAAAAAAATCGTCTTACAACTTGCGATACTTCGTATTTGATCTCATTGGACTGCTGTCGGGACGGTGATAAGTTGTTTAATTTTAACCGACGGTAATGTTGATTTAGTCTGCCTATTGTGCTGCTAAGGTATGTGTTACATTATTTTTAACTCAAAGAAATATGCAATTAAAAAAAAACAATCTTACCGGTCAATGGTTATAACAATTATCCGACATTTTAGCAGAGATAATAATATTAGTATAAGTCGGTCACGAGGGAGTTGTTAACTATTGCAGATAAAATTAGACTATGAAGATGGAGGTTACAAAATGTGGTGTGTTGCTATATTTGAAAGAAGCAAGCTTCACTCATATTTTTTGTGTGACGTCACCTTTTTAACCCCCTCCCCTTTCGTCAGGCTTCGTCACAAAATGTTGACACATCTCCCCCCTCACTGAGTGACGTCAGATGTTGACGGCCTGCATAGTACTAGTAGAATTCTACTTCCAAGAATTATCATTAGGTCTGTTTGAAATCCCGCAGCCCCTATAGTGACTTCGCATCTTGGGAATGCATGCCCTGTTTACAACATTCTTGTTACATCGAAAGCTCAACTTTTGAACTTGGTTATCCAGTGCCTTTCAGACGTCAAACTAGTAGGTTTTCATGACCCGATTTACATTGACAGCATGAAGCCGAATACATCTGCGATATTCTTGCTAAAAGAATTGTAACATTCGTTTTGTAGGCCTAAATATATTACTATTATATTACTAGTGTGTGCCATTGTGTTGCTTTAACATGGCAAATGACGTGTTATTTTTGCAGTGGTGTCAACACATTACATTTTCATCTGTAGGAAGTGGTTTAATGTGGATGCAGACTAGGATACATTTAACCAGGGTCGTGGAGTCGTCCAAACAATTTTTCGATTCTGACCTCGACTCCTGAAATTTTAGGTCCGACTCTCGACTCCGAATTTTTAATTTTTTTTTTAACTAGTCATGTGGCATAAAATTATGCACTTTCGTGGATTTATATGTGTAAGTATGGTATATGTGAGAATAAATGAATACATGGCTTTCGTAGATTACATTTTTAACCATTCATTCATGAAATAATACAAACTCAAATACAATTAAAATTATGATAATTTAAAAAAAATTTAAATTGAAAGGTCCTTTAATTTAAAAAAAAGGATATGCCTGGGCTTGTCTCCTTAAATTCGGAGTCGGGACATTTTTTTTACCAACTCCGGCTCCACTAAAAATGACCGACTCCACGATCCATGTTGTGGAAGGCCCAGAATGGATGGCTATGGCAAGAATGGAAAACAACCATAGACGCCACGAATCTTCAGTAACTGGCGTGGATCTACTGTCCTAGTCATGCAGGGATAAGTGGTTAGTTGACAAACTAGCTCGAGAGCACCCTTAATGGGGACACTGGATATGGATAAGGGAGAGATACTGCGGACAATTGATGATCGCCTGTTAGAGGATGACACTGCAAAAGATGAATCAACAAGGCTAAGACTGTTGGAATTTGGCATCAAGCGTAAGACTAACAGGGATGGACGTATGAGAGAGGATGCAGCCGTCGTATGTACAACCAGCGCGCTACAGGAACAATTAGCATTTATATCCTTCGAACTTTGCCGAGGGAGACTGAGCACCTATGGGTTTGCCCGGAGTGCAATGATATCGATTAAAATCAATAATTGTGACGGTATTGCCTCCCTTGCTTTGCAGTAGTGGCCCAACAGTGGCCAAAACTCAAGAGTATCTAAACTGGGTCGTCACAGGTGTCTACATTTGCACAAGATTACTCTTGGCAGAGATGTAGATAGAAGGGTAATGACGCTTCTACCTTAAGTGAGGGTCACAAGATATTCAGAAAAAGTGAAAACAATGCTGCATTGGCTGAGCACGTTAATTCTGTGATCTGCCGACAACTTTTGTGAAGGATTAAAATTATTAATTTCAGCTCGTTAAGCCCCTACCTTGATTTACTCAGTGGGTAAATTATATTATTATTCTGGTATAACTCTGTTTAGAGTGTATTTAGTAAATTGACTGAGACAAACATGCAGTACATTTAAAATGAATAAATCGAAGTTAAATTTGTATATTAACAAATAACATAGTTAATAATCATTTAGTTTAACAAGGGTTAAAATAACTGAATAGTTTAAAAGAAAAGGTTCATCATTGACTGATAGTAGGTTTTATGAAAAAAGTTCACTTTGGCAGCTAATATGTTTCACTTAGCTGGCAATAGTAGTTTCTGCTCCCGCTGATGAGTTCTGTGCAGATAGGTCACTGAAGTTCTCACGTCTCTGGTCAAGATTACAGGTGCAGCACGTTTCAAGTACAATCAAGAAGTAACTGCCAAGCTGGTCCCGCGTTTCTACGTCAGTCCACTTATACCCTCACTTTGTTCCAGAGATTAGTACTCTCCTGGTACCACCAACAACTATAGTAAAAGAATAGAAACGATACGCTCTCCTGAGTATTGCGTTTTCCAACCCATGGTTATGGGTCCCCTTTTCCTCTATTCCACCATCCCATTTATGTCAGAATTTACCCTCGATGAGAATTAAACTTAATCCCTCGAGAGAAAACTTTCTCTTCATTGAATTGAATACCTTTATAGTTATTTTACATTTAAATGAAAAGGTTAATAATACAGAAAGAATATGTTTACATTTACATCTCCACTGTTTGAAAAGTGTTCACAATATAAATTGAATAGGTTTTCATTTACATTTACACTGATTGAAAAGTTTGAAACTTTCATTAACTTTAAAGTGAATATGTTTACATAGACATTTACACTGATTTGAAGTGTAAGTATTATATAGGGTGTTTATAAAGTCGCTGTGCAGTGAATTTGAAAAATATTTTAGAAATTACGTCACGAATGATGCAAATTTACGTCATGATATTCTGTGTTCCAATGCTGTGTTAAAATGAAATGACAACTTACGCCAATCCTGGTGCACAGACATTTTGCTCAGATGAATGAAGTTAAGGCACTTGATTAGGTCTGTTACACGTGTTCTTGGGGTTCGTTACTTTTTATAAGATAATTCCCTCTATGACTCCGTGTGTTTCAGTTTCCTCAGCCTTCTTTATTAAAATGGGTTTCCTGGGCTATGTAAGTCCTTCAAGCTTGTTCCACAAAGTCCGGCCTGATAAATGGAAATTCTGAATTCTAACTTCTGGAAAGTCTGGTTGTGTCTTGGCAAGCGTGAATCTCACAGTGTCTTAACACTGAAGCGTGTCAGGTTATATGCCAGTCCCACCCCCGCATCTGTTTGCAACGAAGCTAAGAAAGCGCCAATCGTTTCAAACAAAAATGTTGGGGGCGGTAATTTCAAAATACTCCTGACATGGAAAAATTTTTAACGTAATGTAGAGGTCACTTTCCCATATATGGTATGAAAACATCCGATTGCCTGGCAGGCGAACTCACCAACATATCTGTAAACTCATACTACAATGTGTTTCTGGTGTAACAATTTATTACTATCTAAAGTAATCTTGTCATAACAAGCCGGACAGGAAGCGATTATGTCATCCGTGTCTGCCCAAAACGTGTCACCCAGACAAGTAATCTTTTATCTGTCACGCACCCTGGCCTTTATCAGCGAATAGCAAATACGCTGGCGATTTTCGTGTTGAGCTGATTCTGATGTCGGCCACTGCTGATATTAACCAACATGGTTGTCGATAATATTATCTCAGCAGGGATGAGCAGGTAAACAGACAAGACGAAATACACTGAAGAAAGTGTAAGAATGAAAATGCCAAATATTTGCTACACATAGCAGAGAAAGAAAGAAAGTGCGACAATTGAAAGCACGCAATAAAAATCAGTGCAAAAATGTAACTGAGACTGCCGTAGTGAAACAGAGATCGTGAAGGGTCGCCCCATATTGTCACAGTAATAACAATAACTTTTGCAGCCAGATATTCCATACGCAGAAAAAAATAAAAGTGATAATGATTTGATAGGGAGCCGCGCTGGTGTAATGCTTACCACACTGCGCTGGCGATCGGGTGATCCAGGTTCGAGCCTTGGGAGTGTCGTCGACCGCGACTTGGACTGGAATAATTCGAGCCCTGGAGAAGACATGTGAAGGAGTGTCGTCGACCAGGGTCTGGAATAACCTGAACGGCTCCTGAGCCGACCCAGCTCTAATGGGTACCTCCGCAATCGGCGAGTATCTCTGCCTGAATGGCGAGAGGACACCTGTCAATGTACAGGGAAAAAAGGGATACTCACGTAAAATCAGTCTCAGGTTAGACATATTAACCGGAGATTTCGCCTCGAGTAATAGCTGGCGTACGTTAAAAAAAAAAATATGACCCCTGTTTATTTAGTGAATTAAATTCCTTTGCCTTCCCTAACTCAAGAGCAGATTCAGGTGCCCATTTACACCTAAGTAGACTGAAGCATAACATGACGCTACCTGGTTTCCAACCCTGTAATTTTTTTTTTCTTCTAGAAGTAAGCGCCTTGACTTTGTAATTTAAATGTAACCTTTCACCAGAAAGTCAGATTTTACGACGTTAGTTTCGGGTACAAAGTACTGATATCTCAAACAAAAGAAGAAAAAAAATGTTGTTCTTCACAACAACAAAAACCCGCAAACGTACGACAACTCGCTCAAATGTCAGGAATATTTTAACGTTAATTAATGTAGTATGTAACATTCTTAGAATGCCACATAAATACGGCCTTCTATGTCACAATTTGTCGACATTTCAGTTGAATTTTAACCCATATCTTAACATGGAAGAATTACTGTCGGAATCTCAAAAAAAAAAATTTTTTTTCCTTTTCACATTTATGAAGTTTTTTTTTTTTTTGTATTTTATTGAACGAAATCGACAGAAAGAGTTTTTTTTTATTCGAACAAATAATTGTAGGCCTAATCGGAAAAAAAAAAAAAAACAAGAACCTCATCCGTGATACAAATTATGAGTTTTAAATGGTTAATGTGATATTGAATGCATGCAGTTGTATGAAGGCTGTAATTTGGTCTATAGAGCAGCGAAATCGTCTGTAGTAATCAATACTTCAAGTATAATTTAAGATAATTCACGTATTATTACCCCGCGTATTTTCATATAGTAAAAGAAAATATGCCATACTGATATATAATTCGACCACAAGGTTTTTTTTAAATAATGTTTTGACATGCGCCCTAATATAACCAACCGTCCTTGTGTACAGGTTGAACACTAACCTCTCGCTAAAGGGAGGCAAAACTCATTTTTTTTAAAATAGCCCATACTGATGATAAACTACGGGGTGGATGAACTAGAGGATTTACAAACTTCCAGCAGAAGCAGTTAAGAAACGCTGTCAGAATGTGATAAGTGAAGATCATGTGTTTTAGTAATAGTCACTCTTTAACTCCTTCTATCCCAGCAGACACTTATTAAGGCTTTACCCAGGCACCAACATGGAAGCCAATTATTTCGCAGGAGATATTCTACAACAATCAGTGTGTGCATATATATATATATATATATATATATATATATATATATATATATATATATATATATATATATATATATATATATATATAAGGTGACAATATTTTCAAAACCCTAATCCGGGACAAAATAGTAGATTTGACCTATTTCAATGCAAAAAATCGGGACAAAAGGGTAAAGAAAAGGTCAAAAGTCGGGACATGTCCCGGAAAAATCAAGTTGATGTCAATTTAAAATAATATACATTTTATATATACATTTGAATAACAATGAATAACATACATTTTACTGTATAAGTTTAACTACTTAAACTAATAAGAGAGAAAGACATCAATAATCCTTACTTAAGGTGAAGCTGAGTTACTGTACTTTTCAGATGAGTGGATTTTTATCAATGGGTCCTTCTTTGCAAGCAGCATCTTAAAAAACTCGACACATGTTTCCTCGCTGTTCACTTTGGTTGTCAACATAGCTTTCAAAGTGTCAACACCTAGCTGTGTTTTATCACTTGCCCATAAGCTGTTCATCAAAGAAAACACTTTTTCTGTGGCAGCATTTGTTCCAGGTAGACAGAAAAAAAACTCTGCCAACTTCAAAATATTTGAAAATGTCACATTATTGTTTTTGAAGTGGGAAACCATTTCAATCCAACGTTGTGGTGGCAATGTTTTTTTGGCACTCCATCACTAATTTTCTGAAAAGTAACAAACTGCTTCATATAGACATATTCGTCATAAATTTCAGTTTTTGTAAAGTGGTCTGAAGGTAATGTTTGAATCACTAGTGATGATGATATCTCAATATCTGCCCAAATTGGTATTCTGTTCAGCGTTACCCAGCTGTAGGATTCTAGGTCTTGAAAATTTTTTGCAGCCCATTTATTCAAATAAGCTGTTTCATAGAACGAAGAAACGCTAGCATGAAACTTTTTCACATCCTCCTTTGGAAGTCTGTGGTAAAGTGGGATGTTATAAATATTTATAGGGGACTTAGTGTACTGACAGATCAGCTGTGAAGGTATCTGTATCTAATAGGTGTAGTGTTTTACAGATAACCTTACTTGCTACCACATTTATCCCTCAGTCAGAATTATTCTGGAATATTGTGATGACTACGTTAACTGTCTAGGGTTATGTAAATGATGAAGTGTAAGTCACAACAACAACAGACAGATAAACAATTAAATTTATTCCACCACACTTGACAACACTGTGACACTCACACACATTTAACACTCTATAAGACTATCTTAATTGAGTCAATGGTAAAAGTTCAAATATATATGTATTAATTACTTTCACTAATATATATCCTGATTCAACTACACAGTGAACCAGGAATCACAATCAAATGTAATCACAATTTATATGTACATAATTTATAAATATGAACCTTGTAGTGACATATTGTATTAGTATTATCCTATGTGTGTCAGTTTTGTAGTAGTACTATGAGGTAATACTGGTTTTGTTTTTCAAGCTATGTTGTTATTTGTCATCATGACTTCAAGTGTTTGTTTATCTTGGAAATAGTATGGGGAAACTTCACCGTTCCTATCAATTTAAACAATGTATTGACCCTCTGTTTTACTATAATGTCAAGTTTTGAGGGGGACACATAATGTTGAGCTCCTCTGGCCACAGAAGCTTATCTTTCGTGATGGTGGCAGGAAAAGTCTCCTCTGCTCGATTGCTTCCTGTGTTCTGGAGACACCTCACTGGTCGCTATCTGGACCCAGGAGTATGCTGTCAGCCTCTAGATTCAGCAAAGCTCAGACCAGGTGCTGCTTCAATAACATAGGACCACGGTCCCTGAAACAAGAAGGTTGTACCTCCTATTTCAGAACTAATTTATAATCTATTTCCAGACTGAACACAATACATAACAAACACTGAGTTCAGAGCGGTAGGCCAACTGCTATTTTCATCTGAAACAATTTACACCAGTATACTCCTCCTTAATGGTTACTACGCCTCTGCAATTCCAGCATTAGTTCTTTCTAGTCAATAAGATAGGTGTCAGTGTACTGTTTGGCAATTCCATGCAGTTTTACTTTTCTCCGACACCTTCTGTTCAGGTTGGAGCAATATTTAGGCCTTGCCTCATGTTCGCTACTGAACCACACACATATACAGACATAAATTATCAATTTACATTCAATTTTCATTAAAAAGATATCAAATGTTTCAAGCTTACCACAATTCATGGAAATAATACACAATTACGTTGACTGGCAATGAATATGGCACAAAATCCGACCTGCCGCTGTCTCAGGCTTTTATTTAGAAAAATATAAGCTGAATCTCAACGCACTGTTGCTTTAGAAAGTTTATTTGAAAATGTGGTGCTGAACTGACGCTTCTAATTGACTATATTGGCGGGTCTAACCAATCGTGCCATGTTTACACAGCTTTTCAAAAAAGTACCTCTACTACTGTTTCCCCTAACCAAAAAAAAAATTAGTATTGGTAGTTCGACTAATCGTATTTCGCCTTACATTTACTGCGCTCCAATCAAATAGGATTTAACATGGGGACCTATTTCCCGTACAATGATGGTTTCAAAATCTGCCACTGAGCGATTCTGATTTTGGTGTTGTCTGACACCTCACTATTTCTTTTGGCTATAATTTGTTAATTCCTAGACTATTTGCTTAACACTTAACATATTATTTGTCAGCAAGTCCTAAGGAACCCAAATATACAAATTTAAGGGAGCTAAGTGGCTGCGTTCAAAATATGTATTTTCTAGGATAGTCGTGTATTTGTTTTTTTTTATTTTTTATGTTTAGAACCGCCACCTGTCCTGCTGTACTGTCAGACTAATGTCAGGATTTTAGACATAAAACAGTAGAATGTTATGTTTCCTAATAAGCGTTTTGTAAGTTTTTAAACCTAACTCTCGTATGGGTAGTGTTTTTTATCACTGTCGATTTGAAAAAAAATTAGTGCTTGTGGCCTTACACGCGTGATGACTTTAATTGTATAGCGAGACGCGTGTTTAGTGTTGCATGCGTTCCTGCTTTCAGCCCTCCCTTCTCTCTATCCTAAGTTCATCTGTCTTTTCATCACGCCGTGTATAAAATGAAATTAATGGAAGTATTAATTTAGGTCATTACGCAGGGTGCCTAGCTCAAGGTTTTCTTAGAAATGCAGTACACGTTTTATTGAAGAAAGCGTGTAGTGATGCAGTAGGCTTTTACTATCAACTTGAAACGTTACAATTTGCAGACGAAGTAGAAAACAAGGGGGATTTCGAGTACAGTCATTGTGACAGCACTGTTCTTTACCATTCTTCTTTCCTTTTATTGAAGTTATTTGTTAGGCTTTACATTTACTTTTTAATTTATATATGTGGATTAGAATTTCACACGACAAAGTCCTTCCATTTCCAGCTTTTCATAGATTAGCTTAACTCTTGATGGCAAGAAACAGTCTTCCAGTTTGGACTTCAAAATAGTTTTCAACCTGTTGATGCTGTCAATGACTTCAAACACAGTGACCGTCAATCCCTCTATTTTTTGCTCTGCTTCGTGGAATGGAGAGGCCTGACTGTGAACAAAAACAAGCCATGCCTCAGAGAGAGGATTTTCAAAGAATGTCTGGATAAAAACTGGGCATCTGTCTTGAGATTGAAAATATGATTTTAGAGTCAGGAACATCTGAAGAACCCTTTCAACAGCAGGCAGCAGAGCAAACCACCTAGTCTGAGCATAACCTAAGATCATCTGAAAGTCTGTTTCCACAAACTGGCAATCCTCCTTGAGTCTTTCAACTCGTACTGTGTATGATTTGAAGAGTAGATAAATTTTAGCAATAATCAGCTCGACATCAACAGGCAGTACATCTGCAGCTGTTCGAACAGTGTTGTGGAAAATATGACCTGCACACCCAACTCCTATAAGACCATGTCCAAGGTTTTCTTGCAGTTTTTTTAAACATTGTTCTGTCCTTTCCTTTCAGCACCTCCAAAATTGGAATTTGTGTTGTCTGCGCATAATCCAACTACTTTCCTGTCCAAACCCTTTTCAGTTATGCAGTCATTAAGAAAACTACTTACAATATCAGATGTTTCACCTGGCAATGACTTTAACTCTAATATTTTAATTTTCACTCCATTACTGTGATCAAAGTATCTGACAAGCAAAGGAAAAATCTTGAATTCTTTGTGGTTGGACGCATCTGTCAGAACAGAAATAAATATAGACTTTTCTAGGTCACACCTTAACTCATTTAGAATATGGGGTGCCAAGACATTTCGAATAATGGCTTCTGTTTTCGTACGTGCACATGCAAATTTTGGCTCTAAAGTAACCTGAAGTAATTTTGATGTGCAATGCATAGACCTGAAAGTATGATTGTGTAGCACTGTATAGTATGCAAAGGCGCCTTCTATAGCAGCTAAATGCTCTTCTTGGTCACCATTTTTATCAGCTCTGAAGAAAGTGGTTAACGACGAGCTTGATGCAGCTGTAACGGCGGCTCTCTTATGTTTCTCACTGCTTATGTGGTTCTTAATATCACCACGTCCACTATGGCTTATCGAAAACCCGGAGGCACATATATTGCATCGTACATATAAGTTTGATGTATTCTTGTTTTAATAAACGGATATTCCTTTTGTAAATCTTCATTGAAACTGCATTTACGCTTTGGTACCATTTTCTTACAACAATAACAAAATATGCACAAATAGTTCACCGTTTAAATTAAATAAACGTATACCGTACGCAAAATCGTGGTACTTTACCACTACCTAAAATTTCAAATAACTGCGAATATCACATTGGAACTACAAAACTAATTCGCGGTCCTGACACCCTCTTGAGCTGTTTCGGCGCCAGTTCACTAATACAAGAATTAAAAATTCCCTCAAGTCAGCCACGGAATAATAATATTTATTTTTTCATCTGTGAGATTTATGCCAAATTGGCAAATTCATCCAAAACCGGGACAAATTGGCGTCCCGGATTGCATCGAAAAAAAGTCGGGACAAATTATCAAATATGGTCGAAAACCGGGACTGTCCCGGAAAAACCGGGACGTCTGGTCACCTTATATATATATATGGTCGTAATTTGGCTGACGACGATTTTGAAATGCTATTAGTCTTAAATGTATCAAGTTCCTTTAGATATTATGCAAAGTGCAGACATGAGAAAATATGAAGATAACCAGACGAGCGTACCAGGCGGCCCTTAAGAGAAATAATGGACGGCTCGTCTATTAGAGAGAGTTAAGTAGAGACGGCACCGAAGAAAGAAAGACAAACAGAAAACAAAGGAAACGAAAAGAACAGGACGGGACAGGGAAAGGCAGGAAAAGGAAGGAACAAGGAAGAAATGAAGAAAGAATAAGTGAGGGAGGGAGGGAAGAATGAAAACAGATGGAAAATTAGCAAAATTGTGTCATTTTATTAACAATAGATAAAATGGCAGGAATTTCCAGTTGTCGTTCTAATTCAGAACTGCTTTATCTGCCGTCTACGGACGCTTGGGTGTCAGTGGGTGGATTCTAGATCGTCCCTGTACATAGTCTAACAATTTTAATTTTATTTTTACCAAAATTTTAGTGAAAGTATTTACTACAAAGATGTTGTTATTCTAGATGATAATCACAAAAGGTCTCCAAAAAGACAAACTGCAAGAGTTTTCTCGTTGCGTTTTAAACGGAATTAATGTTAATATTTCACTTATATGATTTCAAAAATTTAATTGTATTTGGGGAATTATCATAGATTTTTTACATTTTAAAAAAATATTCTTTTTACAGATTTTTTTGTTTTTAAATAGAAGTTTAATTATGACTTTTATGTATGCTTATCGGTCTTTCTTTGTAAGAATATGTATTATTTGTATGTAATTTTTTTTTTAAATTATGCTTTTATGAAGGCCTACTATTTTTCTAAGACGTCCTTATCTTTCACCGGAAGCTCAGGGGGCTCCTTGACGCAAAAAAGTTTAAGAAGCCATGTTTTCATTCAGTATGAAATCTAATATACGTGTAGTCACTCTTACAATGTAATCGAACTGTTTACATTAAATTATGCTCAGCATGTGAGACCCACACGTGACACGATAAACAGTCAGTCATTTTAGTACAAAGCGTTTAACAATGTTCACTATCTGTGATGGACACAGCCCTTCAGAAAACCCATTTCAACTCACGCACCTTAACTAAGCTTGATCAAATCTGTAAGAATAGTGTGTGCTGTTCAAATACAGATGTACAAGCGTGCGTATTTCAAGGTTCAAAATTTGAAGGATTTAGCAGCGTGTCAATCCGCGGCTGCCCTAACTTCGGAGGTGCGCATCGACATTGGCAAGATTTTCACTATTAAGTTTACCGTGTCACAGAAAGGCATTTTGATTTTCAGAAGTTACACGAAGGACTTGCCATGAAGGGTCATCATCTCATCTCAACCCATAACCCGTCATGGGTCGTAGGGGTGCCATGGTGGAAGCATCAGCAGACATGGTCCTCCACTGCTCTCTATTCTCAGCAATGCGTACAAGTGTGGAAAAACCGTGTCCTGCCCATTCTTTGATGTTAAGTGATTTGTATAATTTGATCTTCACAGGAAAACTGATGTTACTTTTCCAGAACACATCCAACCTTGTCATGGCAGCTGAGGCCATCTCAAGTCTTGTCTTGATTTCTTTACTTGATCTTCCATCACTACATATAGTGGACCCGAGATATTTAAAGGTGTTAACTTCTTCTAACGTTTGTCCATTTAACGTAATATTGGTCGGAACATGTTTCTTATGGCTATTCACCAATATCTTGCTTTTTTCTATATTAATTTCCATCCCATACGTTCTTGTTACTTTCTCCAGTCTAGAGGTAAGGTCTTGAAGTTCTGATTCTGTTCCAGCTATCAGATCAATATCATCAGCAAAACGTAGATTACACAGAGGGCGGCCTCCAATCGATATGGTTGATTTATAATCGTAGAGAGCCTCCTGCATAATATGTTCTAGATATATATTAAAGAGCACTGGTGACAGGATGCATCCCTGGCGAACTCCTACAGTTGTTTTGAAAAATTCTCCAATGTCGTTGCTTGCAAAAACAGCACTGCTTGCGTCCTTGTATAGTGCTTCAATGATATCTATGATGTTGGTATCAAAATTGAATTTTCTCATTATTTGCCATAAGCCTTCATGCCAGACTCGATCGAAGGCTTTTGTGAAATCGATGAAGTTATGGTATAAATCATGTTGATGCTGGAGATGTTTTTCGATCAGTAATCTAATATTGAAGATTTGTTCTGAGGTACTTCTTTTTGGTCTAAAGCCAGCCTGTTCCTCTGACAAGATTTCTTCTGATTTCTGTTTTATTCTGTTCAAAAGTATCCTTAACATCACTTTACTTGGATGACTAATAAGGCTAATGGTTCTGTAGTTCTTGCACATGTTTAGATTTCCTTTCTTTGGAAGCGGTATTACTAATGACTGCATCCATTCTTTTGGCCATTTTTTTGTACTCCATATCTTCTGGCAAATTGTTGTCATGATTTTTACTATATCTGGTCCTCCATATTTCAAGAGCTCTGCTGGTATATTATCCACACCCGGTGACCCATGAAGGGTAAGTCTTGGATAAATACAAGTTGAAAAAAAAATAAATAAATAAACTATATTACCAGTGTTTTCTGAAGTGTTTTTAACACTAAAAAAAAACAAAAAACAAACAAACAAAAAACCGTCGTTTTTATGTACGATATTTATTTAGTTTTTTAAAGATTTTTTATTATTTTTATTTATAAAGACAAATATCCCATTCAACCACTGATGGGTTCTAAAATAGGAACACAATGCATGTAATTCCAGATATCTTTTATTGCCGATGCTTTCTCGTGGCATGATCCCCCCTGTGCCATTATTTTAAAAAGAGACTGAATTTCCAGATTGGGGGTGTGTGCGTTTTTTCATAGAATTGCTTGTTATGGTGCAAGTGAGGGGGTTTGTTTGAAAGCTTGGAGTGTTTGAGTCAATATTTAATTTACTCTGTGTAATTTGACGTCAGTAATGTTATTACTGGAATCTCATTAGATTTTTGCATTCCCATCACTGACGACTTTTGAATTGAAAATTCTGATTTTTATGGTGGACCCGATTTCTTTTGATCTCCATATGTTTCCCAATGCAATGAAAGCTCCTCTAGCCTTTTGTATTCTAGTTTTTATATAATTGTCAGTCCCTCCAACAGTGTCTATATTACTGCCAAGGTGTATGCATGTTACTACATCTTGTAGTGGTGTTTCTTCCTGTACAATCTTGTTATCGTCTCCTGAATTTATTTTGGTTATCTTAGTTTTCTCCCTGTTTATTTTCAGACCCACTTCCTGTGATCTCTCATCGAGTATTTTAATTTTGTCTTGCATCTGATTACGGTTATGAGACAACAGTGCCAAGTGCCAAGTCATCAGCAAAATCTAGACCGTCAAGCTGACAAGTCACAGTCCACTGGATTACATTTCTGTTGGTTGAGGTCGATGTTTTTATTACCCTGTATATAGGAAGAGAAATAGTGACAAGAGACATCCCTGTCGCACTCAAGTTTTTATCTCAACCGGTTCTGTAAGCTGTCCTTCGTGAAGAATTCTGCATGTCATGTCTTCGTAAGTTTTCTTTATTAAGTTAATTATCTTCAGGGGGATTCCATAATGCCTCATCAATTTCCAGTGATTCTCTGTCTACACTGTCAGATGTCTTTTCATAGTCCACAAATCCAGTGTAATGAGCTGAGTTCCATTCTAGACTTTGCTCCACTATTATTCTCAATGTGGCTGTTTGATCTGTACAGGATCTGTTTTGCCTAAAATCCTGCTTGTTCATTTCTCAATTGTCTGTCAGTGGAACTTTCGTTATGGATTTGGTTAATTTCTAAGTTTAAGACTGCTAGTATACAAGGTAAATGTTGCTATAAATATTGCAGATGTCGGCTGTTCCTTTGTAGTCATTTGTTT
Organism: Oreohelix idahoensis; assembly: GCA_024509875.1. Lineage (NCBI taxonomy): Eukaryota > Metazoa > Mollusca > Gastropoda > Stylommatophora > Oreohelicidae > Oreohelix > Oreohelix idahoensis. Next base: position 87,479 of record JAMPIV010001073.1, read on the forward strand.
CTTTGGATCCTTCCAAAATTGGGTGAGCTGATGGGTCTCTTTCAGTGGCTTATTGAATTAAATATACTTGAAGAAAGCTGGTCAGTCTCAGGTTTCTGACATCTCCATATAGCTTGTCCTGGACAGGTGCTGATCACGGTCATACGCGCTTCCTCTGTTTCTCTTACGCCAGGCACTCTTGCAGCCGACGCTGGGCAGTCATTTTATCAGTGCCACAAGTCCTTAAGTCGGTTACTTCTGTATGTAGGTTCTTGAACGGATGGTATCTATGAATTACTGTGCGGGGTCCGAATATTATTGCATGTTCTTTTATATTAACTATATTCTGAAAGAAATATGTCCAGCATTACAGTAGTCAATGCTTCACTACAGCTCCTGTGGATACGATATATGGGTTGAGCTGCAGCTTATATACCATTTTTTATTTGCTTTCTTTCATGGCTCATAACGTAACGGTAATGATAGATGTTGACGTAGGGGAGTGTCATAGTTGGAGATTTCCCTATTCTAGATCACAATTTAATTATGTGGGGTCACCAGTTCCATTCCTTGCCGCCTTTCTATTCCGTAACTCACGAGAAGAGTCATGTATCAGTTACGCCTGAGTAAATTTGGATTATCGGGACCGATTACTCATCGACGGTGCATGTACTAAACAACGATAAAGGCCGGCTACCCCATCTTGTAGAAACGTAAAGAAACGTCAACAAACATGAAAAAGTCAATTTAAGGAAATAATTCAAATCAGCCATTCAAGGCAGAAGAAAGTTCTCTGGCAAGCTGGCTCATGACGTAACCCAGGGAAAGCCGAAAGGAGTCTGAGTTGATGAAGGAAGGGAACTGTTTTCTTATAGGACAATCTCAAGAACTGGCATTTGGAATGTTCATTGATTGAACGATCAGAGAAAACCCATATAGAAGAGATCTGAAGACAGAACTGAAAATGAGGAAGAAGGCATAGAAAGATCTTGAACTGATGGCGCGAGACAGGAGAACATGTTGAAGGACAGTAATGCTTGGGGAACTGAAGAGTTATGAAGACGGGAGCGTGAGTCCACCTAGTTTTGAACCCGGCTACTTGGCCTCGATAGCCAATATATCCAAGCACTCTGTACTTCTTTATGTTAGTGCCGAATGCTTGTTTGGCTTTTATTTTATTTTTTTTTTAAATGAAGAATATTATCCCATTTAACCACTGATATGTTAAAATTAGGATACATCGTGTCGCTAACCCAGGATATTGTTTTTATTTCCGATATCTAAACGTGGCATCATTTCGCCAAACCAATTACCAGTGGTTTAAATAGAGTACATTGAACTTGTCAAATTGTGTGGATGTGCGTATGTGTTTTCCTTTTTCCGAAAATGATAGTCTGTCGTAGTGTCATACCTGTAATGTTGTTAATAAGCGGGAGGAAGGTGGGAAAGCCTGGGGTGTTTGAGATGACGCAATCATCTGTCATCATTAATATGCATTACCAGAATCACACCAGACCCTCACTTTCCCGCCATACCCTCACTAATCAGCTCTTCAACTTCAGAACTTCATAAATGACGATGCAACTCCAAGGCTCCAGCTACGACATCACGGTCTCCCCGGTTCCTTACTGGCGTATAACTGAGCTGGTTGGCAGACAATACGGTGGGCGGGAAGTGTAAATGAAAATGTAAAGAAGAAAAGTTGTCGAATTTTCATGCTAATCTAAAACTTGACGCATGAAAATTTCAACTTTTACAAATACAGAATATTAAATTTCCAGACAGACTGTCTGCTAGCAGTTTATTATGATTCTTTAAATGACCTTGACAATTGTTTCACTTGTCGCTGATCTTTCCCACCCCACTCCCTCTCCCCATCAGTCTTTCTATCAAGTTCTCATCGTTTCTCGTCCAAAGTGCACGTCATTGAGCTAAATAGAACGAGTGACGAGGCCCACCGAAAATTTATCATCTGATTGTTTATTTAGCGAGAATTCACAGAAGTTGCTCGTGGTCAAACGTAATGTGAGCAAAGTTCACGTTTATTGCCACATTTTAGTATCATGAACAGATTAATTTAAACAAGTGTTCTATGTATTATGGTCAGAACTACATTTGGATAAAATAATGTAAAAAAGAAAAAAACAGTTAACTGTGGTGAAAATATGTAAATTTGTCGCAGGCGTGATGGATATCTCGTTTTCAGTGAGTATAAGTGTAATTTCTTACACACTCAGCTTCTCTGCCCCCATTGTATCGTTTGTCTGCTATTTTTGGTTGTTTTAACTCCAGTGCTGCCTTGTCCTATGGGAATATTCATTTCTCCAATTGTCGGAAGCCTATCTCTAGATGGATTGGACATTGACTGTAGATGCCTATCTCTAGATGGATTGGACATTGACTGCAGAAACCTATTTCTAGATGGATTGGGCATTGACTGTAGAAGCCTATCTCTAGATGGATTGGACATTGACCGTAGAAGCCCATCTCTAGATGGATTGAACATTGACTGTAGAAGCCTATCTCTAGATGGATTGATCATTGTGGAAGCCTATCTCTAGATGGATTGGACATTGACGATTGTAGAAGCCTATCTCTTGATGGATTGATCATTGACTGTGGAAGCCTATCTCTTGATGGATTGGACATTGACTGTAGAAGCCTATCTCTAGATGTATTGAACATTGACTGTAGAAGCCTATCTATAGATGGATTGGATATTGACTGATGAAGCCTATCTCTAGATAGATTGGACATTGACTGTAGAAGCCTATCTCTAGATGGTGTGAACATTGACTGAAGAAGCCTATCTCATGATGGATTGGACATTGACCGTAGAAGCCTATCTCTAGATGGATTGAACATTGACTGTAGAAGCCTATCCCTAGATAGATTGGTCATTAGATGTGGAAACCTGACACTAGCACAACTGATCAATGTCCTGCAACACAGATATGTGAGATGAAAAAAGGGGAGGAATCAAGGAACAATTTCAGAGACAAGAACAATATTATGTATACATACTTGGCACAGTTATGATTTTGGTATATCATCATCATCATCATTTTCTTTTGCTCTCCTTATGGAGCCACCACTGCACTGGTCACTTTGCAGGAAGCCTGCACTAAGCATTCATGCTCCTGTAATGGTGATTTCTGTAGCAATGTGTTTTTCATAATGAAGTTGTTAGCCCTATGCACAAGCTCATATTAGTCACCTCGTACAACATGCCTGAGGGTGTATTAGTCCTAGTTTTTCTTTGTCTCCTCAGAGACACCTGGGAACTATATGGGACGTTTTGTTATATGTTATTATTTATTCTTGAATAGCATATTTTATACATTGTTCTTTGCTGTTGCTGTTTTATCCAGACAGCAAATTATTTTAAGTGGCATCTCATTTTACTTTATTGTCCCTCTTTCTCTTTCTCTATATTCTTAAAAAAAAAAAAAAAAATTATAAGTTTAGCTAATAAGTTCTTAATTTTTATTAGTGAGACAAATTTCATGAAATTTATTTGAGTGATACTTTTGCTACTTTCTTAATATAATTATCTATCCTATCACCAAGACCTGACACTCAGTGACTAGATGAAAGTCAAGTCATCTATCCCAAACCATTCATACGTGGTTATAGAATATTTTTGCTATGCTAAATAGAGGCAAGAGGAACTTTCATTGCATTGGTAAATATATGTAAAGCAAAAGAAAGTACAACATGGAAGATCAGAATCTTCAACTCGCATGTCAAATTGGTCCTATTGTATGGCTCTGAAACATGGAGAACATCAAAAATGACAACTAGAAAGATACAGCCTTTCATAAGTGGGTGCTTGCAGTGAACAGAAGGGTTGAAATGTTAAGACAAGGGTTACTGATGTGGAACTGATAGAAAGAACCAGATACACACCAGGGGAACAAAATGTGTGAAGAAGACGCCGGGGTTGAATAAGACATATATTTAGAAAACAAGTTGATAGCATTACTAGCCAGTCCCTGTTCTGAAATAAAGGATAAAAATGACAAAAAAAAAGACTTTGAGAAATTGCACAGGACAGGAAGACTTTTTTCTGTTGACGACATGTGCTTCGTAGGGAGCTCAAATATTGATGATGATAAGTAGCTCCCTAGGTAGGTCAGTCAAGACAGTTTGAACGTTTGTGCTTTTAAGTTCTGTCAATTGATTTCTTTGTTTTTTATATTTCTTAGAGGTTAGTAGGTGTGTGTGTATTTATTTATTTATTTATATACATTTATTTAAAATTATTTATTTACCTTGGTTGGTAGATAGTTTGCTATGGTATTTTTTCTCAAGACATGTTACACTGTAGGATTCATCTATCATAACATGTTCATTACCGGGTTCGATTCCCAGTAGAGAGAATATAATTTATGAAATTTTTTTTCAGAACCAGTGATCCTAATGATGTCATTCCAACTCCCCCCCCCCCCCCCCCCCGTCTCCTGGGTAGTGAGATCAAGATGCTTAGCCTTCTTGGATAAGGGCAAAAAAACATAAGAGGTCCCGTGTGCAAGTTGCGCATGTTAAAAATCCCACGGCAGTTGGAAATCATAAAGAGTAGCCCATAAGGCCACTGCCCTGGCAAATATTAAAAATTAGAAACCTACCCACCACAAAAATATTTATAGAATGTGTGATTCCTGAATCAGTTGCAGTCTGGCTCCATACATTGAGATTCTCGTCAGTGCAACGGAGTTTGTGCACTGTGCTTAGATCCTCCTTGTGTGATCTAAGGGAGGAGATCAGAGCACTGATGGAGTTGTCCATTTGCAAGGAAGATAGTCCTTAAAACCAAACTAAACATGTTCCTATTTGTAGTCTAAGCATTTTCTCATTGCAGGATATTTTTAGCTTTCTGGATATTTGGCATGTCACTGTTTTCAGCAGGTGATGTGCATATCTACCTTGCAAGCTTTGGTTCCAATCAAATGTCATATTTCATTATTATATTTTAAATTCAATTAGTCAGCTATTTGTTTCCCACACCTATGTTTCTTTAGGTCATTGCTTCATTCTTCAGCTAAAGATGGCGGATACATATCATCATCAGTTGCCATCTCCACATTGTAGGTTGGCTGCCATGAATCTCATGTCTTCTGTCTCTTGTCTTGATGCTGCATTATTGTAAACTCTTTCCTGTCTATCTCTTGATGTTATCTTCCCCCACGTAGCACTGTCTTCCTCTTGCATGTTTGCCTTCAGCTTTTCCTTCTATTATAGCCTTCATTAAGATATGTCTGTTAGCATGGCCAAAATATTTAGCTGTCTAATTTTGATCTCCTTCATTAATTTTCTTATCATTCCCAGTTTTCTCCTCGTCCTGCCTTCTTGTTGCTCCTAGAGGTGGAGCACGGAGCCAAAACTGTTGTAGGTTCTGGAGAGCTTGCTAACTCATTCTCTCCTTGAGGAGCGTGGAGTCAGTATACAAGCATAGTTTCTCCAGAATCCTTCACTGAGCATATTTCTTTATGCCGTCTGCAGTGTGGTTTCTGGGGCAATTGTTTTACTTGACATGTTGACAGCCAATCAAAACCTCAAAATCGTATTTTTAGGCATAAATCGCAACTCATCATCCAAAGGATTTCTCTTATATATTCTATTGAAGATCAAAAGCACCTGCATCAATTTTGTTTGAGGAGCTTTTTAACTGCAACAACTTTAATATATGCTATTGGAGCTGGAATTACAGTGGCTGCTGGCACCAGACTTGTCCTTCAATAGATCCTTGTTAAAGGGTTTAAAGTGTGCTCATTCCAATTATGGGGTCTCAAAAGAGTCCTGACGTTTTGTGTTATTTTTCTAAGACCTCCATATTTGTTTTCTTCAGGATGTCAGACACGTCTGCCTGCCCAGTTCTCAACCCTTTCAAAATAGTTCATTTGGTTGTTCGTTCTTCTCTGTCCATGAGATGTGTATGAAAGGTAGGAGACAGAAAAACAAATGGAAAAGAGAACTGGAGGCAGAAATAGGTGGACTTAGCATAAATTTGCTGAAGACTTGTGTAATGTTGACAGCTGATAGTTACTGATGATGATGATGATGATGCCAACAGCAATAATTGTTTGATTAAATCAGATGTGAAGAATGTTGCCTTTATGTAATTTTATCTATTTATTCAATAGCATTTTTATCTTAGTCTTTATTTAGGTGCAAAAATCTGCAATATTTCTTAGTTTTTATTATTTTGTTATGAGCTTTCCAATATTTATGCAGATATTCACTTAAAGAGATCTACTAATGTTTTGTAATGAAGTTTGTTTGAAATTTATATACCCTTTTTTTTATATGTCCCTTATAACTATCCACAGGACCTGGACACTCGCATATCAAGCTGTCCGAAAAAGGAAATTGTGGTCAGTCCAGACCCAAGCCTGGTTCATGTCATGGAGAGCAGCATGTCTTGCATGGACACCTGGAATAAATGTTCCACATGTCTCATAGTTCAGGATGAAGCTAAGGGGATTAATCTTAAACAAGAAATCATGCAGGTAAAAATCCTCAACAGCATTTTTTTTATCTTTCCTTTTATCTGCCCTTGCTGTTAAGGGTATAGATTTTTCTGTATTTTAAATTTTATAAACTGTCCTGGATCATTATTATTTAATATGTTCTCTTGTGTTTTTTATCAGCCTTTTTTTAATGTTGTCCTTTACTCATCTGTTTGTTTATTATAGCTTCTATCATCTTTCCTATTCCCCCCCTTTCCCCCTCCCCTGATTGGAACATAAGGCTGTAATTTTAATTTTTCTTGCCACTGAGTTCTAATTTAGGCCATCTTTACCATCACTGTCCATAAGCTGCTTTGGCTTCCACTTTTGTCATTATTCTTCTAGTACTCTATGGCCTCCCAACTTCCCCTACGGTTTCCAGTCAAGGAATATTTGGCTATACTGGTTTGTTATTTCCTGAGAGTATGTCTTATTCATCTCCACTTTCAGTTTTTAAACTCTTCCTTTCCCAGGCTGCTTTTAGTTTTCAAGCATCAAAATGGAAGCTGATTTTTTTCAACAGAGGAAATTGTAAAACAAGTAGTAAAAAAAAAGGTAAAGGATCCCATTACATGCCATTGAGGCATTTTGGGAATATGGTGTTAGCCCATATTTTCTTGACCATCGGCACACTAAGAATGATGCTGTCAGCATCACGCCGGTCTCCGTAACCTTCCCAGAGTTGCTCTGGTACCCAATTCATGAGGCTGGGTCGACTCCAGAGCCGTTTGCGGTCTAAAAAATCCCACCTCAACTGAGGATCAAACCATGGACCACCGAGCTAGGGAAGCCAGTTCACTAATCACTGCGCTTAAACAAATGTATTTTTATGAGAAATATCTCACAATACACATAATCTCATTGCTAATTAGCTGAAGAATATTTGAAGGGTTGTAAATGTTATATCCAACAAATAAGACTTTTTTATGTCATTTAAAGTGCAGACATGAGAAAATCTTACCATAACCAAAATGTTGTATAAGGCGGCCTGAGGGAGAATAAAATACCATGTTGTTGCATTTCATGCAGCTTATTGGACTCAATAAATTAATCTTCTGTTGAATCAGTTGCAGTCTGGCTCTTATCGATCATCATTTTCGTTTGTGTTCCTTACATAGCAAGGAGCATTCCTATAAAATTTGGTAGTTGAATGATAAGAGAAGGGTACAGTTTTATCTAATTGGGAAGTAATATAGATGAAAACGAAAATACAAATTAAACCAACGGGCTGATCACCCGTTTGCCAGACACTTCGATTACGGAAACAACGGCAAATGGGTTGATTTGCCATTGCCCTAAAGACGCCACTAGGCGTGATGGGAAACAATGGCAAAGAAAACCTATCTGCTGTTGCCCTAAGACGCCACTAGGCATAATGGCCACTGACTGCTTTGACGGTCGGTGGCTAAGGACAGAAGAAGAAGAAGACTAAGAGTTAAGAGACAATCAGGATTCATAAAGCCAGATTCGCTATCACCTCTCTCTGACCAATACGAAAGCCTGCAGCTTTCCCCTAGAAAAAAACAGGATTTTCAATTCAAATATAAAATCTTATCTTGTGTCAGAAATACTGTGCATCAACAAAAATATCACATCCGAGTTGCAGGCATTTATCAACAGATGCCTCCACTGCACCTTCAATGCACAATGGCCAGATGTAATAACACATACCTTAGATCAGAGCCGCTCCATATAGTTCCTGGGAACCTCTGATGAAACAAAGAAAGAACAGGACTACCGCACTCTCATGCATGTCCTACGAGGCAACTAATATGAAGTTGTGCATGGGGGACTGGCAACCTCATCATGTAAAACACGTGGCTACAGAAACCACTGATGAAAGAGAGGTGTATGCTTTGTAAGGCTGCCTGCAAGGGGACCAGCTACTGTGGCAGCTTTATGCTCCATAGGAAGCGAATAGGAAAATAATGATGATGACTTATTGGATATTGTAACTTACACAGAATAGAAGGACTGAAATGGTATGACAAGAAATCACTGCTGGGGAATTGATAGAAAGAACCAGACAAAACAAGTCAGTGGAACAAGAGGTGGGGAGAAGACACTGGTGTAGAACAAACATTAAGAAAACCAGTTGATAGCTTTACAAGACAGTCCTTGTTCTGGAATTCCCACGGTGTAGAGTAAGGTCAAAAAACACTTTGAAAGTCGAACTAGAGACAGACATGAAAGCATTGAAGAAGACATGGAAAGACCTTGAATGGATGGCACATGACAGGATGCCTTGGCATGTTTTTGTCAAGAACTTGTGCTCTGTGGGAAGCTGAAAGGTGTTGACTGATGAACATTCTTGTGATGTCTGAATGTTTCACCTTGCCCAGTGTCTTATTATAGTTTATGAAGCAGAAACATAGATCTTCCTTTATCTGTATGTATTCTTATATGTCTTTCCATTGCAGTTCACTCTCTGTATAGTAGCCTCCTTCAGCCATAACTAACGAGGGATTATGCCATTGAGGTGATAGCCCTCATCTGTTTTGCTTTTTCTGCCCTGATGTTACTTTCAGCGTGCTGTTTTCTCTTCTGCTTGTTGTGAGAGCTTCTTTTTATCCAAACTGAGGTAGCACCGCAGGGAGCATCGCCACTTGGGGCGATCTCTATACAGCATTGTGTATCCCCTTTTCCTCAACAACTGCACACTGATCATCATTCCAAGCTCTATTTTTATTGTATAACTTTCTTTAAAATTCTTAATGAATAATACTATGTTTGTGAGTTATATAATCTATTTTTTTGTTTGTGATCTTCTCACTCATTCGCAAAACTCTTTGGATTTTGATTTCTCTGGATACGAAAATTGATTTAAATATATCATCTGGTATGTAACTGCTATAGTAAATGTCATTTCAGTATTACTGTGAACATATTAGCTGCCAGTATACGTTAAAGCAGCTGTACGTAAAGATAAAGGTAGTCCCATAGCATTTACTGCTGTTTGGGAGTGAAGTGTTAGAGATTTTTTGATACTAGGTCCAACTTTTTGATTTGGGGTGACAAGTTCCCTTCCTTCCTGCCTTTGCCTTCTTTAAGAAAGAGCAGAGTCAGGTACCCATTTCCAGCTGGGTAGATTGGAGACTAACGTTATCAATTTTCAAACCTGGTACCTTTGGCTCGAGAAGCAAACTTTCTAAACACTCTGCCACCCAACACTCAACCGCACGTACTATGTAATTTAATTGTGGCTTTAGGGAAAATCAAAGGAAGAAAAAAGAAATCAAACTGCGCACTTGAAAAACACACAGTAAGCCTAAGAAATTACTTGGATTTATTATGTTTTAATGTAAAAGCCTAAATCAGTGGTTCTCAACCTAGCATTTCCTTTACTCAAAGTTTTAAGTGACATCCTGGTGCTTGAATTCCTATAATTGATTTTTACTTGTCAGTCTTGATACATGAGTCACCAGCTTCACCAGCTGTGAAATTTGGGTTGTGGTCTTAACAAGGTTGAGAACCACTGAAATCAGAGCAAGAATTTTAAAGACCTGCTAATTTCCTAGAGCAAGAGAGCCTTAATTATCAACAAAATGAAGTAAATGGTGGTGAGGAAGAGAATTTTACAATGCCTTGTACAACTTGTTAGTACTCGTACATTTTACTTTGTGCATGTATTTTTGTTTAATTAAAACTTTTGGCGAGGCTGTACCAGTTCAGCATAGACACAGGGTCTGTGAGTTATATTAGAGTGCATGTTCAAATATTAAAGATCTTGTAGTCTGGTTTATTGTATTAATTAATAACTGTTTTGTTTACCTTAGACAGCCCAAAAAAAAAATGAGGTGTCAGGGACAGGGCCGTCTTAACAGCATTGTAGGCCCTGGGCAAAGCAATACGCTGGGACCCTACCAGCCCTACCCACCCACGGGAATAAAAGTGATGTCTTATGAACAGTATGGCAGCATCCGAGCACGGAGTCCCTAGAATCGTGGGGCCCCTGGGCACTGCCTAGTGTGCCCATGCCTTAAGACGGCACTGTTCAGGGAAACACAAAAAAGATGGCAGAAATAATCAAAATTCTTGGGCTTATCATAGGAAAAGAAAAAAATTAGGAAATCTTTTAATAGATTTTAGAATCTTTTAGTGCATGATATTTGTGTGGCACTTAATGGCGATTGTTGTTTTAGCCTGTTTTGCTTGCATGGCAGTCAGTGGTGATTGTTTTAGTGTGTCACTGTCACCAGAGACAGTTCCTTTCAGCATGGAACTCGGTTGAGATTACTTTAGTCTTTTGCCTTAGCTCAGCACTCAGTTGTGATTGTTGGTTTAGATTGTTTCCTTTAGTCTTTTACCTTAGCTCAGCACTCAGTTGTGATTGTTGGTTTAGATTGTTTACTTAAGTCTTTTGTATTAGCTCAGCACTCAGTTGTGATTGTTGGTTTAGATTGTTTACTTTAGTCTTTTGTATTAGCTCGGCACTGGGTTGAGATTGTTGGCTTAGTTTGTGATTTTTGCATGGCACTCAGCCATGACTGTTGTCCTAGGTGTGGTGCTTGCGTGACACTTGGTGTTCTTGTAGTATGTGTTGTTTGCATGACAGTGTGAATTATTGTTTTAGTATGTTGTGTTTGTATGGCATACAGTGAAAAATGTTGTTTTAATGTGTGGTTTTTGCATAGTAATCAGTGGAAATTGTTGGTTTAGTCTATGGTTGTTTTTGTGTGGCACTCTATTGTGATCATTGTTTTAGTGCGTTGTGTGTAGTCTGACTGGTCACAGGTTATTTGTTTTTGGGAATGTTTATTGCTGTCTTAATGTATGGATTTTAAAGTTTCACAACTTTTTAAATTAACTGGAGTGAAAATCTGGTATATTTCAAGTGTTCTTCCAACATTCCATAACTATAATGTAAATAATACATATGCTGTTATAAAACCTAACAAAACCGAGAAAAACACCAAATAGAAATAATATTAAGGGGGAGGGGTGTAAAGGCCTGTTTCCAGTTTATTAAGTCAGTTATATAACTGTCAATTAAATGTCTATTAAAGTCAATTATATGATAATTAATTGACTTTCACCTGTCAAAAGTCATATGTATTCTAAGAACAGCATCAGATCTTTTTTTTTAACGTACAAGCATAATTGGTATTATTGATTTGCCCTATTTACAATGATTTGACAGGTGTGATGCCACTTTCCCATATCGGCAGTTGCTCATATTATTTGGAATTGAAAACAATATATATCCTAATTATAACCCATCAGAGGTTGAATGGGATATTTTTCATCATTAAATTTAAAATAAAAATATGCTGTTAGCTGCATTCCATAATTATTATGTAATTAATGCATATGCTGTTAGCTTAGTGTGGGATTGTTCTTTATCCACATGAATTGTTAATCAGAACACATGTATCTTCTAAAGGCTCTTCAGATCTCTGACATCAAAGTCGTTACACTTCATGAGGCAGCTGATTTGTGCAGTGCGGAATCTTTGAACTTGATTTGGGTGCATGTGCCTATACCTGTTCAGGAGGACATGCTAGCTTCTATAACATCGCTCAGGTGAGAACTAGTTGTTTTTGTTTTCAACAGATGACAAAACAGTGATGTGTTCTGAGTTACCATGAATTGTTATTATGCAAAATGTTTAAAATGTATGTACCAAGTCAGATTTAGCTTTATGCTTAAGCATATGAAAAGATATGTCCACTCATGTTGCTATGTCTAATGCCAAGATCAGCAAGGCTTTATAAAATTACATTTTCGCTAACTTCTATTTGTGTTACTTCCAGTCAAAGCTCTTAACATTTAAAACACAATATTCTGGAGGTAGAACATCCAATTGACAGATTGGTTAGAGCACTGGTCTCTCCTCACAAAGGTGCTGGGTTCGATTCAAAGTATTGACATGCTCCAGTCTGCCCAGCTGTAAATGTGTACTTGACTTTGCTCGTGAGTTAGAGAAGGAAAGGTAGCAAGGAAGGAAACTGGCCACCCCACTTCTCAATGCTGGACCTAGTATAATTAAGTCTCTAACACTTCACTGCCCTATGGTAGTATCTGCTATGGGACTACCTTTTTATTCTGAAAGTATTTAACAGAATAATTTCCCGGTATTCTAGCTCGTACACCAGGAATACAATTAGGTCCAATGTTTCCAGTACATAATCTTGAAAAGCAGGCAAGACTATTGTGCATAAGGTCATCAACTTCATGTAAAAGATTACTGACTTCAAAATTAAAAATTATATCCATAGTTACGTTAAATGGACTTCTTCCTTTACATTATGTTGCTCTGTACAAGACAGAGTAGAGGGGGGAGAAGATACTATATTTAGATATCAGAAATCAGATTTTATTATCTTGAATTTACTACATTATATATCCTAATTATAACCCATCAAGGGTTGAACAGGATATTTTGTCTTAAAAGAAAAAAAGAAATAAAACTGTCTGAAGACATTTAGAAATATCCACTTTAAAAGTATATAGTACAAATGCAGTCATCAATACTAATATTAAAACATTCAGTAAACTATACTGATAAAAGGTAAAGGTAGTCACATAGCTGATGCTGAAGTAGAGGAGTGAAGTGTTAGAGATTTCACCAATGCTGTGTTTCAGCTTTATGAGGTGAGGTGACCAGCAACCTGCTTCTTTGCCTTTCCTAACTCAAGAGCATCCAGGTACCCATTTTTTACAGCTGGGTAGACTGTAGTGTGATGTGAACTGGTTTTTAATCACATCTCTTTGCCTCGAGAAGTAAGGATTCAGACCACTCTGCCACTCAGTGCTTAAAATACTCAATAAGTACTAATTAAAACATACTGGCTTTTGATCAGGCTGGGAAGGACGTGAGAAGGTGGAATTGAATTTACATGTTTTATTTCCATGAAACAACATAAGATATTGCTTTACTATGAGTGGACAAATTTAGGCATAATTGTAAGTAAACAAAATACTTTCTAGGCACTTTATCTGACTTCATGGTTTCATTTATGTCTAAAGATTTGAACTGATCTTGCACATGATGTCATTAAAAAAAATAGACAGTTCATAAAATTCTTACTTATTGACCACTTGAGTAACAGTTTATCATATAAAAATATGTTCTCTGTAGATACTGCAGCAAAGAGAACAGGAGTGCCTATTTCATTGCCATCACAGATACACAGTCAGATGGTAGGTTATGTAATGTCATTCATTAATTTTTTGTACTGAGAATTTAACAAAGTTTTAGGAGTTGCTTAGTTTATGTGGACCAGGGTTTCTCAACAGAGGTTCCACGGAACCATAGAGTTCTGTGATCAGCTGATCTCGCTAACGTACCGTAAGCTGTAGATATAATAATTTTGATGCAGGGGTTCCTTGAGACCTGAAAATCATTTCAAGGCTTCTTTATTTCTTCCATTTCTGTGTCCAGCTCTCTTCCCCATGTGTTTATCTGTTTCTCACTACCTCTCTTTCCCTGGGGATTCCTGAAAAAGGACTGCCTTGTAATTTTATTAACAGTTTTCCTCATTGAGTGTCCTATCCATTGCCAGTGTTTTCTTCTCATTGCCTGTTACACTGACACTTGTCTGTCATCAGTTCGACATTGATGATCTTGTCACCATTGTTGTTATTGCTCTTCATTGTTTCAGAGCCATCAAGTTAGGACTGGCTTGACATTTGAGTTGAAGATTCAGATTTTGTATGTTAACATACAAATAATTAAATAGATATTAATATATAAATAAATTATCAGTCTAAGCATATGTGTTAAATGTTTACCTTTTCAAGCTATTAAAGCTCTTATTGAACACCTCGAGGGAATTAAAGTCGGAGGATGAAATATCAACAATTTGAGATTTGCAGATGACACAGTTTTAATAGCAGAGAAAAATCTACAAATCATTCTAGACAAAGTAGTGGAAGAGAGCGAGTTGAAAGGATTATCTTTGAATGTCAGCAAAACTGTATGCATGGTCATGTCTAAGAAAATACAAATACCAGCAAAAGTGAAAAAATCAAACAAGTCAATCTCTTTAAATATTTAGGATACACGTTGACATCAGATGGCAGATGTGACATAGAAATAAAGAAAAGGATTGCCATGTCCAAAGAAGCCTTTACTAGGATGAGCAACATAATGAAAAACAGAAACATCACCATAAGTAAAAAAATTCGCTTACTAAGAGGCAACGTGTGATCCATTCTTTTATATGGATGCGAATGTTGGACAATGAGTAACCAAATGGTGAAAAAACTGGAAGCAGCGGAAATGTGGTTTTTGAGAAGGATACTGAGAGTATCGTGGACAGAGAAGAAAAGAAATGCTGAGGTATTGACAAATGCGGGTGTTAATAGATCGCTCATCAAAACCATCAGGAAAAGACAAATGAAATTTATGGGATATTAACAGAAGAGGAGGAATGGAGGAATTAGTCTTATGTGGGAAAATACCAGGTAGGAGAGGAAGAGGAAGGCAGAGAAAGATGTATGTGGAAAGCTTAAACAACTGGGCAACAAACAACCTCATTAGACTATCAGAAAACATAAGATTGGAGGGTCATGATCGCCAATGTCTGTTCCAGACCAGGCACCTAAAAATATGAAGAAAGTTCTTTACCACAAACAAATGCAATCAGTTTATGTGCCCATCCCTCGTTTCTTTGAGTGGAAAACCTGGATCTTCCGCCTTTCTTGTCTGCCATTTAGCCTTCATTCTTTTAGTTAGTGCCAACTACTTCAAACTATTTGATTTCATTATCTGACTGTTACTGATTTTTATGTGTATATGTCAGTGTTGAGTCCTAAGGTTTAATGGGACATAGTCTGAGTTCTATGGAAATTGACTAGAATTATTTATACCAGTGTTGATAAATTAGATTTTCAGTATCCATCAAAACACTGCTAGAATTTATGTCCTCATTTGGCAGTGACAGTGCTGGAATAATCACCGTTTACTACCAGTTGTTTTAATGAGTTCCTATTTAAGGTTTATTCTTTACTGATACATTTTCTTGACAGTAATTTTGCACTTAAATTCCGCTTGAAGTTTTTACTTTGTTACTTGCACATAATTTCTTTGGTAGAGATTACACAGAAGTTTGAAAATTATTTAGCAGTTCCTACACACACAAAAGTTATTAGAAACATACATACAAATAAAAAAAATAATATGTATGTTTCCAATAACAATAAGCAATATACATATGGTCTGAGTGACTCAAAGGTATGTCGTCCGCCTTTAGTTCTAAAGGTACCACGTTCACTCCCAGCACAGGCAATATAATTGATAGAAATTTATTTTTGAATACTTCCTAATGACTATCCCTTGATCTCCTGGGTAATGAGATTGGATGCCTAGCCTTCTTGGATAAGGGCTAAAGACAACTGGAGATCTGATGTGCAAGTTGCGCTTGTTAAAAAAATTCTTCAGCAGTTGGGAATCGTAGAGTAGGTTATACGGCCGCTGCCTTGGCAAGATTTTTAAAAATTTGGAAACCTACCCACCACAAAAATATTTATAGAATGTGTGATTCCTGTATACGCACATTAGGATTCTCACCAGTGCTATGGAGTTAGTTCACTGTGCTGACATCCTCCATTTGTGATCTAAAGGAGGAGATCGGAGCACTGATGGAGTTGTCTGTGTGCAATGAAGATGGTCCTTAAAACCAAATCAAACCAAACAATATGCATAAATATAAATAATTTCAGTAATGTTATTACTACATTTGATGAGTGTGAATACTTTGTATTATTGCTGCACAGTTGACCTTCAGCTTCATGGCTTTGATGAGGTTTATCTTGAACCTATTCCTAAGGACACCATCCATCACAAGTACCAGAAATTGAAGTTTGTGCCTCTCACTAAAGTACCAAGTAATTATCATGTCTTGTGTTTTTAAACTTTTGTCAGCTTTCTGAAATTTCACAAATTTAATTGTAAGCAGTTTTAATGTAGTTGCACATCATCTTTTGAATATTAAGATACTCATAATTTTTTGTTTTTTTTAAATACAAAATAGTAACAATATTAATACAAACTTTTTCCTTTGTTATTTAAGACCTTCATGTGGGTCCTTTATTCATTTAAATGTAACCCAGTACTTAAAATACAGCCTTTGTAGCTTCATACGCTGTATAATAATTTATAATTTTTTTACGTAGGTAGTGACAATATGACACTTATTCGGGACACAACCAGCACTCCAGAATCAACAATAAGCCTTGAGTCTGTCAGAACAACTGAGTACAGGTAGTACTAGCTGTTAGACTTAGTGCCAAAGCTTCAGTACTAGAGAGCATTAAAACTGAGAATGTTTGGAAAGTAGAACTGGTATTTGGTGTGTGTGACTGTGAGTGTCTGTGGAAGTGTTTTATTTAGTATTTTTAACTGTCATTATCTGTTTAATGGTATTATCCCTCCTTTCCAGTTACTGTACATAAGAGAAATGAACATTTCTGATGTGTATGAGTGTTTTTATCCTTAACCTAAAGATGGAAGGTTTTCATACATGTTAAGTCATAAAAACTTAGGGTACATGGATTAATTTACTCTTAAGTTGACATTAGTTATATATATTTCTAGATCTTTTTAGATTTGAACATTCTTATTCTTATTTTACGTTGGCATTGAATTATCATCTCATCAGTTGTCACTTACACAAAGATATAAGCTCAGTGTAAAATATGTACTGGATTAAAACCAAGCCAGAGGAAGACAGCCGATAGAATAGTATGGCGCTCTCATTACAAACCTCTACACCTCATGGTAGAAGAGGAAAGACTAAGTAAGTAAAATATATACAGTGCAGTCTACTTAAACAGAACTCGCATAAGTTGAATTTCACTAAAGTAGAAGCATTTCTGAAGGTCCTGGCCAAATGTCTTCTCTGAATTTGTTAAAAAATTTCGGTTCAGTCGAATTCTCATCTAGAATTTTTGGATAAGTCAAGGTAATTTGTTTGTTCCAACTCCCATTTAGTCTTGCATAAGTAGAAGTTTTGCCTTCATCACCTAAGATACATTACTGCGTGGCCATACATTATTTCTTTTGGTGAACAGGTGATCATAGGTTGATAAACATCTTAGCTTTCATCAGTATACTACAGTGCTAATATTCATTAAACCAATAAACACACAATCGTCAGGCCGACTGAGCAAACACTGATTCACCTTGGTTAGCAAGAAAAAGGCTTGCATTAAACTCTGACAGCAACGGGACCGCATTTGAGATCTAAGATGAACAAAGAGTGAAGCCCAAGGCCTGTGAATAGTAAATAATAAACCAATATTTGGCAGGTACTCATCAGAAAGAAGGAAAAAAACACTAGACAACAGGTAACTCTTACATCGGCTTACTTGTCCTGCAGAATATCGCTCTAGAAAAGTGTAGAAACCGCTAACAGATCATGCAAAAATACTCAGCCAAAACATGACTCGAACGTTTTTCACTTGCTGCTACCAATTAACTTGTCACTACACTTTAGGCTTCTGTGATGGTATTGTCGCTCCTGCTCCGCAGTAGTGGTCCAACAATGGCCAGACTTATGAGTATAATGATGAGAGTCTTAAAGGTATCAACCTTTGCTCTAGATTACTCTTGGCAGAGATAAAAATAGAAGAATGATGCTTCTATTTAAGGGAGCCTCACAGAATTTTAAAGAAAAGCAAACATAACCACCGAGATCATCTGAGCTGTCATGAACTTATTATTCTCCTGCCCCTTCTGTTTGGTAATATATTTTCGCTCATATTTCTGAGCCCCCAGCTGAAGGTGATTCAGCAAAATCTTAATCTCATAGCTCTATCTGGTTATGTATTTAGAACAAAATGAGTCATACGGGTGCAGACATACATTTCACTCAATAGTGATTAATCCTATTATAGCTTTACCTGTTACAGATAAACAGGTTTAATAATCACTTATAGTTTAACAATGTAAAATAAATACAGTTGTTTATAAAAAAAAAAGCCAGGATATTTATCATCATCGGATGATTTAAATTATGCTGGAAATTACGGAAAGTTGTGAAATGTTCTTTGGCTGCACTGTTATAGTACTTAGCTTTCAATATGGGGTCGGTTGGCGTCTGCATCAGCCACTGTTGGTTTGCACAAGTGCCTTGGACTGTACTTCTCTACAGTAGTCAAGTCTGGTGGCTGTAACTTGTCTCATGCATTAAGGCTGAGGTAATTACAAAGGTTGTCAATCGTCTTCAAGACCTGTCTGATTTTGGTGTCTAGCGTCGACTGCTGACAACTTGTTCTACAAACTAAGAGGGGAAAAATGTCTCTTTAAGTGTTGTGTCTCCTGAAATAAACATCACGCAACCTCCACTTCCATCCACCGCTTCATCTTTCTCAGAAATTTTACCCTCGCTGTGCATTAATTTTAACCCCAGTGAGTTGGATGAAAGTGCTTTTAAACAGTGGAAGACAACAATTGAAGTAAATACACACACACTCTCACTCACACACTCTCACACATTCACACATATAAATAGAAGTGCTTGTGTAATAAATATGTACACGATGTTATCATCCACTCCCTGCTCTTTGTGGAGCCTGGGGACACCTCTACTGTTGGTTCCTTGTGAGGAAACCCGCACAAAGCAGTCACCAGCTCTTGCAGTGGTGGTTCATGAGTCAAGTTATTTGCAGTGATTTGCAGCCTCATATGGCACTGTACATCCACAAGTTGGCCCTTTACATGTGATTTTCAAACTCCATAACCATATAAGGTCTTGCACTTCCGTTGTTACTTATCATGTTTACAAACTCACTACTACACAGGTCTATAACTGATATCTTTCAAGATGTTACTTTCTCATAGTTGATTATCACAACAAATTCCATCTGCCAGAAGTATTACATTACTGTCTGTGTCTTAATCTTTAACAAGATTGCCATCTTCTGACATCCTAGTGGAATTTGCTGTGTGTTAGAGCACGTCATGTTTGAGAACTGACACCTTATCTCCAAATTACCGTCTGTCATCCATATTAGAAACTAAGACAACATGGTGAGCGGCAATGATCTGCAACCCTTATCTTCAACTTCTGGGTTTTCACTGTAGGACAACTGTCAGTGTATGTTCAATAACCCGTCTCGCTACTTAACGGGGACCTTTCCTGTCAGCCAGAAGCGGTTACATAATTTAATACACATACAACTTCTCCCTGCACAAATAGTCAGGTTGTTTCAGAAACAGGTCAAGCGGATAGGTTATAGTAAGGGAGTGGCAAGATATAAGAAAACCTTCAACGATGGAAGTGAAAACAACAGATACTGGAAGAATTAGCATGTAAAAGGAATGGCAGAGTAATAAGGGACCAAAGACGCAGCAAGAGAGATGAATGCAGTAGCGACCCATAGCTTGACTGCTTGCGACAGGGTCAGCAAACCAGAGCTGACCAAGACCCTACTCCACCTCCAAGTGGTGGTCCTGGAAACAGGCTGCATCGCTGCAGTCTGGCTGAGAGAGCAGGGATCAAAGTGGGAAGGCAAACCCAGTCCAAAAAAATGCCGTGCTGAAGTCGGATGTGTCGGCTGAAAGGCACAACTATTTCAGCTTCGCTGTAAACGGACACAATGCAACCAACATCCTTTTCAGGACGAACGAAGAAGAAGCAGAGTAATAATGCCGGAGAGGAGTAAAGACCAGAATAAGAGAATGAATACTAAATTGCTTTTGAAAACTTTAAGAGATGTAGAAATGAAAATTTAAAATCAGTTTGTTTGTAAATGGTTAAAATAATTGCTTCATGTTTTACCTCATATTCTTACATAAATATTCATCTTTGAGTAGAATTTAGGATAAGCAGAAGTACTTTAGATGGTCCCAGCGACTTCTACTTATCTGGACTGCACTGTGCTAATGACATTATTTACTAACTGTAGATTTACATTGACATCATTTACTAAGTGTAGATTTACATTGACATCATTTACTAAGTGTAGATTTACATTGACATCATTTACTAACTGTAGATTTACATTGACATCATTTACTAAGTGTAGATTTACATTGACATCATTTACTAAGTAGATTTACATTGACATCATTTACTAAGTGTAGATTTACATTGACACCATTTACTAAGTTTATTTACATTGACACCATTTACTAAGTGTAGATTTACATTGACATAAATTACTAAGTATAGATTTACATTCTACATATTATGTATTTTTTATGACTAAAGTATTCACAAAAGTAGACACACTGGAATAATTACATAATTATAATTTTTTTTCAGTTCAGTGTATCTACTAGAGCCTGATAGCACTTACATGTATACATTTTTTGAAAATTCAAGAAAGAAAGTCTTATGCTGGTTTTTCAAAATATGTTGTAGCCAGTCATCTACATGTGATAGTGTGTCAAGTGGCATGGATATCAGTGACATTAACATCTGTGATCTGAAGAGCTCCCTGAGCATCCCTCTATGCAGCAAGTCACCTTTCTTTTCTGGAAGTAGTGAGAAAGAAGGTGGAAGAAGGTAGATAACATCTGTGGTGGCAGAAATATTAATTGTGCTTTGGTTTTCAGCAGTTGATTATATATATATATATATATTTTTTTTTTTTAAATTATATATTTTTTTTAATCGGTGAAGAAATGCCATAGACAACAAAAGAAATATACATTTTTGACCCACTTTGAATGTGACGCCTGTACAGAATAGCCTTCCTGGCACATGAATAAACAGGATCAGGATTACTCTTAGGGCAAGGTTTAAGATTTGGTTTAGGATTCCTAATGAGCGAATTTTTATGATGGCATAGAAGAACACATCCTACTGTTCTTCATTTCAAAGTATTAATTATCAGAATAGGTTATTGGTCACAAAAAATGAACTTGCACTTTAACCAGAGCAGCTCATCTGTTTTATGTGTATACTGTGTGTGTGTGTGTGTGCATGCATGTGGTTTGCATGTCTACATGCTTCTTAGTTCACTGTGTGGTCTGAGTCTCTCCAGCCTCAGAGGAACTTGCTCATGTACACAGTAGTTTTATTGTTTACATTCAGTCCGGTAATGGATCCCCTGTCCCCAAGTTGGTGCAAAGTAGAACATGCCACCAAGGAGAAACAAAGAAGGTCAGTCTCTCTATTTTTGTTTGTTTGTTTGTTTGTTTTTTTAATTGCCCTTTTTACATTGCCTTGACAGCCACAAAGTTAAGCTATTAATAATTCTAACTCCTAACAAATTATCTTTGCATGAAATTCATGTTATATGCAATCACTTGTTTAGAAATGTCATACAGATAGGAACTCCTGCTTAAATAGATAATTGTTGACATTTTCTATGGAGAGATGGTGAAAGGAGTAATTTTTATTTTTCTAGTAAAGTATGCAAGCAATTTTTAATGTATATGTGCATTTTCTCAATTTGACATTATTTGAAATTAAGTCTCAAAATGATGAAAGAAATCATGGCACCCTCTACCAGCAATACCCACTTTGTTGAAAAAATGGAAGTGGGTCACAATGCATTGCTAGCTTTTACATGAATCAATCAATCAATACTCTTTAGCTCCCCGAGGAGCATAGGCCTTCAACAAACACATGCCAAGTCTTCCTGTCCTGTGCCATCTTCTCAAGTTCTTTCCATGTTTTCCTCATCATTTTCACCTCTGTATCCAGCTCTCTTCTCCATGTGTTTTTTGGTCTACCTCTGCTCTCTTTCCCTGTGGATTCCAGAACAAGGACTGCCTTGTAATGCTATCAACAGGTTTCCTCAATGTGTGTCCTATCCATCGCCAGCGTCTTCTTCTCAACTCTTGTTCCACTGGCACTTGTCTGGTTCTTGTCATCAATTCCACATTTGTGACTTTGTCATACCATTTCAGTCCTTTTATTCTACGCAAGCACCCGTTTATAAAAGTCTGTAGCTTTTAAGATGTTGTATTTGTTGCTTTCCATGTCTCAGAGCCATACAATAGGACTGACTTCACATTTGAGTTGAAGATTCTTATTTTCGTGTTGGACTTGATTTCTCTTGACATCCATATGTTTCCCAATGCAATGAAAGCGCCTCTTGCTTTTTGTATTCTTATTTTGATATCATTGTCTGTCCCTCCAACTTTGTCTATATTACTACCAAGATATGTGTACTATTCTACATCCTTTAGTGATGTTTCTTCAAGTTCAATCTTGTTATCATTTCTTGCATTTATTCTCATAATCTATGTCTTTTCCCTGTGTATTTTCAGGCCCACTTGTTGTGACCTCTCATCGAGAATTTTCATTTTCTCTTGCATCTGATTATGGTTATGGGACAGAAGAGCCAAGTCATCTGCAAAATCCAGATCATCAAGCTGTTTAGTCAGATTCCACTGGATTCCATTTCTGTTGTGTGATGTCGATGTTTTCATAACCCAATCTATTGCTAGTAAGAACAGAAATGGAGACAAGAGGCTTGCCTGTCTTACCCTAAACGGTTCTGTAAGTTGTCCTTCATGAAGAACTCTGCATGTCATGTCTTCATAGGTCTTCTTTATTAAGTTAATGATCTTCATGGGAACTCCATAATGCCTCATCAGTTTCCAAAGCGATTCTCTGTCTACACTGTCAAATGCCTTTTCATAGTCCACGAATCCGATGTAAAGCGGTGAATTCCATTCCAGACTTTATTCAACTATTATTCTCAATGTGGCTATCTGGTCTGTACAGGATCTGTTTTGTCAAAAACCTACTTGTTCATCTCTCAGTTGCTTGTCTATGGACTCTTTTAATCTCTCAAGGATGATTCTGTTTAATACTTTTCCTGGCACTGATAGTAACATTATTCCTCTATAATTTGTGCACTCTTGTAAATTTCCCTTCTTAGGCAACTTGACCAGATAACCTTTCTTCCATTCTGCTGGTATTTCCTCTCTCTCCCAGACTTTGCCAAGTAGTTTGTATAATATCTCTGTCTTCTTCTTCTTCTTCCGTCCTTAGCCAAAGACCGACCAAGCAGTCAGAGGCCATCACGCCTTGTGGCGTCTTAAGGGCAACAGCAGATTGATTTTCTCTGTTGCAGTTTCCCATCACGCCTAGCGGCGTTTTTAAAAGGGCAACAACAAATAGATCCATCTGCCGTTGTTTCCGTAATCGGTGTGACAAGCCAACGGGTGATCAGCCCATTGGGCATAATATCTCTGTAGAGGAATCAATATCTGTTTTGATGGTATCTGCTGGAATGCCATCTGGACCAGATGCTTTTCCATCTTTCAGAAGCTTTATGGCTTTCTTTATTTCTTCACTACTTGGTCGTTCACAGCTGATTTGTAGCTCCTCTTCTGCTGGCTGGATGTCTGGGGAATTAGTTGGAGCTGGTCTATTGAGAAGTTCCTCAAAATGTTCTGTCCATCTCTTCATTTGTTCTTGTATATTACTAAGCAATTTTCCATTCTTATCTTTTATGAGACCATTTGCTTGCTTATATCTCCCTGTTAGCTTCTTTGTGTTGTTGTACAAGTCCCTCATATTTCCTTTGGCTGCAGCTTCCTCTGCTTCCCTTGCCAACTCTTCAATATACTTCCTCTTGTCTCTTTTGATGTTTATTCTTACTTCTTTGTTTGCTTCTATGTACACTTCATTTGCCTTGGATTTGGAGCTTCTGGTTTTGCTTCTGTTTAAATCTGCTTTCTTGTTTTTCCTGTCTTCTATCTTGCTAATGGTTTCTGTTGTTATCCATGCTTTGTGCCGATGTTCTCTTTTTCTCAGTACTTCTTCACGTCTCATTCCATATATATTTTACTTGTTGCCAGTGGTCTTCCGTATCAGCTTCATCTACCAGCTGTTGGAGTACTTGGTATTTGTTGGATACTGTGATAGAAAACGTTTCTCTTATTTCCTGATTTCTTAGATATCCCACATTATACTGTTTGTCTATAGTTATATACTGTTGTAAATTTCTTGAGTTTTAATTTTGTTTTAGCCAACAAGATGGTGGTCTGATACCACATAATCTCCTCTACATACTTTACATCATGCAATGATGACCTAAACTTCTTACTTATGCATATGTGATCAATCTGATTCTCAGTTCTGTGGTCTGGTGATATCCATGTTGCTTTATGTATTCTTTTATGTAGAAATATGCTTCCTCCTATAGCTAGTTGATTTGAAGCACAGAAGTTGGCTAATAGTTCCCCATTCTCGTTCATCATACCTAATCCATGCTTTCCAATGATTTCTTCAAAGATGGTGTTGTCTACAACAAAGACAACAACCAAAAAGCTAGACTTTCATAAATGGGTGCTTGCGTAGAATAGAGGGATTAAAATGGTATGACAAGGTTACCAACGTGGAACTGATGACAAGATAAGAACTAGACAAGTGCCAGTGGAACAAGAGATGAGAAGAAGACGATGGCGATGGATAGGACACACACTGAGGAAACCTGTTGATAGCATTACAAGGCATCCTTGTTCTGGAACCCCCAGGGCAAGAGAGGCAGAGGTAGACCAAGAAGCACATGGAGAAGAGAGCTGGAAACAGAGGTGAAAATGATGATGAGAACATGGAAAGAACTTGAAATGATGGCACGTGACAGGAAGACTTGGCATGTGTTTGTTGAAGGCCTATGCTCCTTTGGGAGTGGAGGGTTATGAATGAATGGTGTTGTCTGTACCTATTTTCGCCTTTAGGTCCCCCATCAAAATTGTGATGTCCTTTCTTTTCTTTTTGTCCAAGACATTTTGTAATTAAGTGTAAAAATCTTCTTTCTCAGATTCTTCTTTTATCATTTGTTGGTGCTTAACATTGGATGATGTTTATATTTACTTTCTTTTTGGCTGATTTAAACCTTGCTGTTATAATTCGGGGATCCATTGCTTCCCATTTTATAAGTGCCTTCTGTGCTTCCCTAGACAGCATTAGAGCCACCCCTTCACTGTGGTGGGCTCTTTCCTCCTCATGTCCTGAGGACAACACAATTTCTCCTGTGATCAATCTCCTCCTCTCTATGCCCTTCCACCGTGTCTCGCAGAGACCCAGGATATCAATTCTGTAATTTTTCATTTCTGCTGCTACCTGTGCAGTGTTCCCTTGTTCACATAGAGTGCGAACATTCCAGGTGCCAATCCTGGAGATTTTTCTAGACGAAAAAAAAGATAGTCGGCAACCCAGACTCCTTTCGGCTTTCTCTGGGCTGCTTCATGCGCCTTCTTTCCAGAGGACCTTCTTCTGTCTTGGGGGCTGCATTGATTTATATTCTGTATTTGACTTGTTCAAAGTTTGTTGAAGTTTTTATGGTAAAAAGTTTTTTTTACAGGATGGGGTAACCAGCCATGCCCAACCCTCCTTAGTCGCTTTTTACGACATGCATGGTAGGGTACAGTGTTACTATTCTTTGCTCCCCTTTCGGGCCCTCGGTAACACATGGGTGCTTTTACATGAAGGTGGGAACTTTTGATGTATATTACACTGGGCTTGGTTTTATTTCATAGCATCTGAACATTTTCATTTATGAATGTGCCCCCATATAGTTCCCAGGGGTCTCTAACAAAGAAAGAATACAACTACTGCACCCTGAGGCATGTTGTACAATGTGTCTAATATGAGATTGTGTGTGGAGTTGGCAACATTGTCGTGTACAACAAATTGCCACAGAAACAACCAGTGCAAGAGCAAGTAACTGCTTGGTGCAGACCTCCTTTAAGGTCACCAGCGGCAGTTGTGGCTCCATTCTGCATAAGGAGCTGAAAGGAAAATTATGATTCTTGAATGTGTGTATGTTTGTTTTCTCTTTTGTTTTCTTTTTTTTTTAACAATTTGCCCTTTTGTTATGCTTATCGAGCATTATTATAATTCCCAGACATGTACATAACATTTTTTTTAAGTGGAAGGGGTGGGGGAGAATTTGGTATCTGGCATGTACAGTAAGACCGCATTTTACGCAAACTCAAATCACGAGGTTTCGAGTATACGTGATTGGCGATCGAGAAAAAAAAAAAAGGTAGAAAGATACGGAAAATATATATTTTAAATTGAGCGCCATATCTGTTCCATTTCCAAAGCGCCATTAAAATCTCGCACCATCTCGTACCATCATGGTATTTCTCGCTCTGGGTAGCGTCACTGTGAGTCATTCCATTGTTTACGCCAGAGAGAGATAGAGAGAGTACTGAATTGTTATAATTATATTTTAAATTACTTTTATTATTACAGTATTTTACTTTGATAATTGTTACTATAGTGTTCATTAACCTTATTTATAGGAAAAAATGTGTGATAGGTATTAACATATAGGAAATACACGTATACTGTATATGGGGTGCACTATTATACGCGATTTTCAGTTTACGCGAGGGGTCTTGGCACGTATTGGTCGCGTAGACGAAAAATTACAAGAACACCTGGGCCTCCAGAGTACATGGGATGTAGAAGGTAAAGGTAGTCCCATAGCTTCTGCCGTAGGGGAGTGAAATGTTAGAGACTTCACTATACTAGGTCCAGCTTTAAGAGGTGGAATGACCAGTTCCCTTCCTTGCTGCCTTTTCCTTCCCTAACTCAAAAGTAGGGTTGGTTACCCATTTACAGCTGCATAATCTGGAGCATGACACCACCTTGTTTCAAACCAAGTGTGTGGATGATTTCAAGAGTCAATGAGGGTGTTGTTAGCCTCACAGACAGAGGTTCACTTCCACATTTGAATATTATAGCATTGTGCTTATCTGGTGGTCATATAAGGATGACTCCAGATATGCCTCCTTGCACATGGAGTGACAGATGAGATCATTAGAAGCTTGAGAGACCATCCTAAGCATCAAGGAGAGCTAAAGGCATTAATTGATTGGTTGTTGCTTTGCTTCAAACAAGATAAAATTATAAATGGTGATTACTGCACAGCATCAGGATCTTCACTTTGAAGGGTGCAGGTTTGTTGTTTTTGTTATTGATCCACCGGTGCTTGGGCTCTCGTCCTTTGGCTCAATGCCATGTAGTGATATCTGCATGTTTTTGCAAGTTGTTTTGTTTCTCCGTACAAGGTGTTCCACTTATCTGGCCTCGGAGGAAGGAGCATTTTCCTAACATCATCGAGTGCTGGCTACTCAAAGAGATGGTAGTCAACAGTTTCATAGGGGTAGTTACATAACTGGCCCTATGGAGTGTCTTGTGGTTGTATTCTGTTCAAGGGACTGTTGAGTAGTATATGTTGTGCTCGGAGCCGAAAAATGGTGCTCTGATCCCTCCTTGTAAGATGGCCGATGTTGTCATCCGGATATATCTGTAAACCTCTCTCCCGGTGTTTCCCATGGCACATCTGTTCAGCCAGCATTCTTAGTTTGTTGTTCGAATGAGTGATTTGGCTGTTTGGAGAATTGTTGTTGTGAGTGGTTGTTCTTGTCTTGTTCCCTGCTTTGCTAATCTGTCTGGGTGCAGGTTTAAACTGTGATATACTTATGAAGCTTATCTGAATTTGCCAGTGGGAGACCCAGAAGATGGATCGGCATTTTTTTTTTTGGTGAAAATTTTTATTTTTCTTCTTTCTACTTACCCCTTTTTAATCCTTATTGAACGTGCACCCATCATTGCACTTTATTGTACATTATGAGGTTGCCAGTTCTGTGCAGTATCATTTTTAATTGCTTTGTACAAAATGCTTCATTGGGCTGCACCACTGTTCTATTTCTCCCTGAAACAGGGATAAAAAATCAGGAGAAAAATTAATGGGCTTAAAGAAGAGGACAAACAACATAAGAGTTTTAAAGTGGTCACCTTTAAGACTTGCATCTTAAATTAGCCTTGATGTTGAGATGTTCATGGCAGATCAGAACACATTGGTGTTCATTAGATGAAGAAAAAGTAGCTCATTTCAGTTGTTGTTGTTATTATTGATCCAGCGGCACTTGGGCTCTCGCCCTTCGGCCCAATGCCATGTAGTGATATCTGCATGTTTTCGCAAGTTGTTTTGTGTCTCCGTACAGGGTGTTCCACTTATCTGGCCTGGGAGGAAGAAGCATTTTTCTAACATCATCGGGTGCTGGGCACTCAAAGAGGTGGTGGTCAACAGTTTCATGGGGGTAGTTACATAGCTGGCACCCTGGAGGGTGTTGTGGTTGGATTCTGTTCAAGTGGCTGTTGAGTGGTATATGTTGTGATCTGAATCGAAAAATGGTGCTCTGATCCCTCCTCGTGAGATGGTTGATGTTGTCGTTAGGATCAGGGCCAGCCATATGACTGTAAACCTCTCTTCCAGTGTTTCCCATGGCCCATCTGTTCAGCCAAGTTTCTTTGTTTGTTGTTCGTATGAGTGTTTTGGCTGCTTGGAGAGTTGTTGCTGTGAGTGGTTGTTCTTGTTTTGTTCCTTTCTTTGCTAATCTGTCTGCTCTGTCATTACCTGGTGTATTAGAGTGGCCAGGGGTCCACTGCATAACTATTGTGATGCCATAGGAAGTGATAAGCTGGTCAGCATCCTGGATTAGTTTGGCTAATTCAGTTTTACAATGTCCACTGCCTTCCAGAGCTTGTAGGGCAGACAATGAGTCAGTAAAAATGACAATGTTTTGAGCCTTTGAGGGAAAGGCATCAAATACAATCTTCAGATGGTATACAGTTGTTTCCAGTGCAATGGTTTCAGCTTCATAGTTGGAGCAAAACTCCCCGCATGCGTCAAACAGCCCGTCGGAGGATCCGTCTGGGTAACATATGTAAACTCCGTAACCTGCTTTGATGGTGGCCTTAAATGCAGATCCGTCAGTATAGACATGTAACCATTCTTCAGGGTAGGCATCAATGATTCTTTGTGATGCACTCATAAGACTGACTGGGTCGGCCTGTTTGGTTGTTCCATCTACTAATTTCATCTGTACTTCTGGTGTTTTTAAGTGGGTATGTGGTGGTAAATTCCTTACTACTTTCTGTATATCTTGTCTTCTTTCTGGGAGGTGGTATCTATCTTGTATTTCATGAACATGGTGTAAGACTGACTTGTGCTTTATTCTTTGCTTTTGTACCCAGTTTTCTACAAGGTGCCTGTTAGGGTGGTTTCGGTTCATTCTCTTACATCTTTCATAAACTTCTAAAGCAGCTTTATCTCTCCGCAAACTGGAGGGTTCCACATTTGTGTGTATTTCACATGCAGCAGTTGGTGTTGATCTCATAGCTCCACTGATTAGTCGAAGGGCATTGCTTTGCACTCTGTCGAGAGACTCTAGGTTTGTTTTGGAGCAAGTAGTAAGCAGTGAGTTGTTGTATTCTATCACAGAACGGACATATCCAAGGTACAAGCCTCTCAGAGTATCCTTGTCTGATCCCCAAGTAGTGCCGGCAAGCCTCTTCAATAGTTGTAATCGCCTCAGTGCTTTGTTCCTTGTATTCTCAATATGGTTCTTGAGGCTGAGCTGCCGGTCAAGTGTGACTCCAAGATACATGGGATGTTCTTCTTTTGTCACTTGTTGTTTATCTAGCCACAGGTTGATATTCTTCTTGGCTACTTTATGGCTTTTGGTAAAGATAGTGTACACTGTCTTTGTATAGTTGACCTTTAGTTTCCATGTTTGGCAGTACTCATGCAGTCTTCTAAGGTCTCCGTTTAGTCTTTGAGCTCCACTTTCTAGATTCTCATGACTCTGCCATATTGCCAGGTCATCAGCGTAAAGAGCTTTTTCGGCTTTGATCTGGTCTGCTAAGTCATTGATATAGCCATCATGAATTCTCTGCGTCAAACGGAAAAGCTGGTCTTCTGTGCAGCTGCTGGTTCTGAAGCCTGCCTGTTCATGACATAGAATACTGGAACTCTCAAGGAACCAATAGAGATGTGTGTTTATCATTCTTTCAGCAATTTTCCCCAGGCATAATGTTAAAGATATCGGACGGTAGCTTTTGGGTTCATCTGGGGGTTTGTTGGTTTTTAAAATGGGGACAATATGAGCATTCCTCCAGGCTTTTGGAAGTTTGCCTGATCTCCATGTCTTATTGATTAGCTTGAGGATTGCTTCTCTCCCAGATGAGCCCAGGTGGAGTAGCATTTCATTATGGATCTTGTCCGGCCCTGGGGACTTTCTAGGTTTTAATTTCTTCAGAGCTCGCTCTAACTCCTTCATGCTGAACTCTTCTTCGAATAGGGAAGCGTTGACCGTTGAGGCTTTCTCTTATTTCCTTAACTGATGTAGTTGTTGCCTGTCCAGCTCTGTGAGTTTGCCTGCTCTATTCACACTGGCAAAGTAACGGTTGAAGTGTTCTGCTTTCTTTTGGTCTTCAGCGACTGTCTTCCTTCCGTCTATCATTGGCTTTGGATTCATCCTTCTACTTTCTCCAGAAAGATTATTTACTAATGCCCATGCTTTATTTCCATTCTGTCTGAGATTTAAGTTGGAGCACGTTTCTGTCCATTTATCTTTTTTGGCCTTCTTAACTAAGTTTTACTCTGGCACATGCTTTATTGTACTGAATCTTTGCCTCTTGTGAACGTGTGGTCTCAAGTGTTGTTCTGGCTTTGTTTCTTTCAGATATAGTAATTTGTATTTCTTTGTTCCAGAATGGTTTATATGGCTTCCGGCTGCCCCTTGGATGGACAGAGCTGCTGCATTCAAGATTGATTTTGTTAGTTCTTCGCTGAATGTTTTGACACAGTTGGTATCAATGTTTTCTAGAAGGCAATCCAATGTTTCCTGGAATAGTCTCCAATTAGCTTTTCGAAAATTCCAGCGAGTTCTCTGCTTGAAACATGCTTTACTGGGGGTGCTTATAGTGGAGAGGAGTGGTTTGTGATCACTTCCAATGTCATCCAGAACCTGAGAATGACTAAAATCTATCAGATCAGATGAGCAGATGGTCAAGTCAGGTCGGCTGAGAGAGAGGTGGGCCC
Organism: Oreohelix idahoensis; assembly: GCA_024509875.1. Lineage (NCBI taxonomy): Eukaryota > Metazoa > Mollusca > Gastropoda > Stylommatophora > Oreohelicidae > Oreohelix > Oreohelix idahoensis. The sequence continues at coordinate 118,726 of JAMPIV010001073.1, forward strand.
TGTGCAGCAAAGTTGGTGGGGACTCTGTATCCTGTAATACTGACAGGTTAGTTGTTTCACAGGTCTCTTCAATGTTCTGTCCTGTGTTGTTGTAATCAGGGTAACCCCAACGGGGTGAGTGTCCGTTGAAGTCCCCTACAAGAAGGGTTTTGTGATACTGTGTCTTGTATAGTTCTGGTATGTTGCATGTTGTCTGAGGTGGGCTGTACACATTGTATATAGTATATTTGCCTCCATTGTGCCAGATATTGACTTTTTGTACATCTGTGGGATGGGCTGTTGTTAGCTGAGTGACATCTCCTTGTATGTCATTTCTGATGTAGGTTACTATGCCTCGGCAACCAATGCACTTACAGGCGTAACTAGTGTATCCAGACAGGTGCAGGTCAAAATCTTTGTGTAAAGTTTCTTTTAGAGCAGCCACGTGTACTCTGTGACTGTCCAGCAGTTTGGCAAGTTCAAGCTTTTTATTTCTTATGCCACAGATGTTTAGCTGCAGAATATTAAGTGTCGGTGTGTTTTTCCCTGTGTGATCTGGTTTCTTTTTGCTCTCCCTCCCACTTTTCCTCTTCTTGGGAAGTCTGTCTTTTGGGTTTTTTCCAGTAATCAATTTTTCGCACATCACAGCCTGGTTACCCACTGTCTGGTGCGGACCTTGATAACCGAGGCGTCGTCCGATCTCGTTTGAGTTAGTAAATTTTAACTTTGTCATCTTCATGGCATTGTGATGCTGGGGTGCCTGTGGATTTCCTACCGCCCTGGGTAGAAGCCAGAAGTGTACTGTGCCAGCTCTGGGGGAGATAAAGGGGGTGTTTCTGCATCTCCCTGAGATACGTAGCCAAGGTAGGGCTCACAGTGCTCATTCCCCGCCACAAAATTGCCTGCTGGTTACGCCGAGTTCTCCGAGGCTCTAGGCATGTGACCAAGAGTTGAAGGCAATAGGATCATCACGTCCTGAGTCTCTGTGCCTGTACGCTGGGTTCCGATCTTCAGGAAGCAGTCCATACTCGTTCCCACTCCTAAGACTTGTTCAGTATCCATCTGGCTCCCTCCCACCCACAGAGGGCGTGTACTGTGTAGTGCACCGGTTTTATTATCGAGGTTTGCTCCTCTAGATCCGTTGTGTTTAGCCTGAGGATTCGCACCCTCAGTTACCAGGGCTACCTCGAGGAGGGTGTGGCTCTTCACCACTCACAATGATCTTGGGGTATGAGAGGTTTTGCTAGGCCAAGAGACTGACACGCAATGGTCGCTCCTTTCATGAAAAAGAATTCACTAGGCCTAGGGTGAAGCAGGGGGGGGACCCACTACCCACAACACCAACACATCAAACCCCCTGTCTGTAAAAGACTTTGCCCCGCTCATTTCAGTTAAAATAAGCTGTAATATTACATTCTATTTTGTGAAGTTATCATTTTCAGTGACTGGTATTTAATGTCAATTTGCCATTTGTGTGATTTTACACACTTTTTATTAGAATGTCATAGAATTTTACGCACAGTCAGTTTTTGTCTTTAGCATTTGTCTTCACCACATATTTGTGGATGCCTGCCTGTACAGTCACAAATTGTTAACATCCACATAAGTCCAAACTAGGCATGCCTATCTATTTAATTCACCAACATCATTTCACATCTATTCAGTCTTTGCAGTTTCATACATGACAGCAACATTTCACCCAGTCAGCGACACTGGTACATTTCTTGTTTTCAGTCTTGTGAGAAAACTTCCAGCTCACACAGAGAAAGAACGTAGGTAAGTTTTATTTTTCAGAATCTCAAACTGTCATTAAATTTAAACAGATAATGGTAAAAAAAAATGTCATTCATTTCAGGCAGACAGAGCAAGAAGCTTTCTTTAATTTTGTGGATAAACTATTGTAAATTTAAGACAAAATAGCAACAAACTATTATTAATTTTAGACAGACATAACAACCAACAAAGTGGGGAAAGCTGAAGTAGACCAAAAGGAATATGGATAAGAGAATTGGAGATATAAATGAAAATGATGAGGAAGATATGGTAAGACCTTGAACTGATAGCATGCGCCAGGATGTCTTAGCATACATTTATTGGTAGCCTATGCTCCTTGGGGAGCTCAGTGGTAATGAATGCTTGAATAAATAGCTACCAACTACTGTTATTTTTAGACAGATACTGCAACAAACCATTGTTGCTTTTAGACAGACTTAGTAACAAACTATTATTAGTTTCAGTAACAAACTATTATTAGTTTCAGATCTAGCGATGAAGTGTCATTAATTTTAATTGGTTATAGCAACAAACTATCTATAGTAGACAGAAGTAGCAATAAACTTCTTAGACATAAATAGCAGTATCTTTTATTATATTTTAGGTAGATATGGCAACAGACATTAGTTTTAGGCAGAAATAACTACAAACTGCTGTTAATTTTAGACGTAGCAACAAACTTTTAATTTTAGACAGATGTAACGACAAATTGTTATTATATAGGGTGTCCGTAAAGCATACCTGTCAACCTCCTGAGACAAAAACCTGTACGCTGGACCCAAAAAAAAAACCTTACAAGCACCCAAAAATCCTACGCAAAAAATATATTAATAAATTATACACAATACAGTTTTAAAACGAGAAATGACATACAAATCTATTAGCATTTGATTAGTGTGATATAAAACATGCTAATAGTCTCATGGTGTTCTTTACATATAAAAAAACTTAGTGATCGTGAGGTTCTATTCTTTCGATGCACAGTGTTTTGAATTATAATCAACACATGCACTTTTAGCACTTTCCAGAATTGCATTAGTGGGCTTAAAGTCTGCACAGCATGTATCAATGTTAATCTTACACTGTAAAAAAGAAGTGAGTGTGTCCGCATTCATGGACCTCCTGCAGATTGTGTGGATTTTTTTCATCATTGAAAATGATCTTTTGCAGTCGGCATTGCTGTGAGGGAGTATCAGCAGTCGCTGAATGATAACTTTCAAATTAGGGAAGCGGATGACACCAGTACTAGTGTTCTGGTCAACAACTTCCAACCAATAGCTACAGAGGCTCTTTTTTTGACCGCTATTTGTCAGTAGAGGCACACACACATCAGACAGCATACAGCAGTCATCGAACTCATCTTTCAGTGCTTCCTGATCAACATCTGGGGCAAAGGTATCTGCCAATCTGCAGATGTTTGGACACCTGAGATTATCTTTACTGCTTGGATCTAGTACTTTTAAGTCCTTTAGCACCTGGTTGTCAAAGGGAAATTTGTCAGTAATTTTTTTAACCACTGATGTGTAAAAATTTCAGACTTCTTAAAAAAATGAACTCTTTACTCCACTATCAAGCTTGATTTCTTCCATAAATCCTGTTTGAGAGGTCAATTGCCTGTGCTGTCATCATGCTGCACCCCACGATCACTGAATTTGATATGCCTCAAGTCAACAACCTGTTTAACACATTAACTACCGAATTGAAAAACACACTGTGGCCAAATTAAATTTTTTTCCCATTTTCATCCTGTAGGTGTTGGCACATAGTAAGCTGTAGTTTTCATAATTGTTTACAGATTTTTATGAATTACACGTTATTTTAAAGATAAATGAATGTACTATTACAATAAACACCGGTTGTAACTCTAATAGAGGTTGTTGCTATTTAATGGCCCTCCGATGGCCAAGGACTTGCAATATTTTCACAATTATAACTGCTTGTGCCCCATCTCTATCAAAATCACAATTTCAATCAATGTGCACACCGTTTTCACTCTTGTCCTCGTCGCTAGATCTATCAGTCAATTGTTGAAACATGTTTCTATCCTATTCAGCCATTAGACGAGATGTACACGCATTTTTTGAAGTCCTATCACTAGTTGCCACGGTAAACAGTTTTACACGATTTGGTAACTAACCCAAAACGCTGAAAAATATGAACATAATATCAATTTTCCAGTGTTCTACAACAACCATGCTTTGGGAATTTGTTTTCCGGTGGCAACTTAAAATCTCGAACCAGACCAGAGAGTGTTTCAGTACATTTTTCATTCGTTTTATTACTAAAATTAGATTGGCGCTCTGAGCGGCTTGCGGTCCAAATGTGATTAATTTGTGAGCCGCTGATAGCGGCTTGCAGTAGTTAATGTGTTAACATACTTCATCTCCACAAATTTAACTAAATATTTTCTAAGCAATCTGTCCATCACCTCCATCATGCCACCTATCATCGACTCATCTGTTTGAAAGAGTTTATTAAACTCATTTAACAGTGGTAGAATGAAACTCAGAAAACAAAGGGTCAGCTGGGTTAGTGGTGCTTTTAAAAAGTTTATGGATGTTTTGGACTCTGCCAGGCTTTTCAACATCATTGTGGCTTTCAAAATAAGATGAGAGCTGTATACTGGTTAATAATTCTATCCACTACCTTCTGCAATGACAGCCAGCGAGTCTGACAGTGTTTAAGAATATTCAGGTCATATGTTTCTGTGAATAGTTGGAACTCCTTATAATCCTTTTGCCGTTTTGAGCTGTGCTCAAAATGATAGTACATGTCTACTGGCACAGTCAATTGTTTGATTCCATCTTGTGCACATATATTTGCAAGGTGGCAAATGCACCCAATACTAAAAACATAAGGGTTCCTCTGCTTGATCCTGGTAAGTACTGAGTTTCATTTGCCCACCATGACATTGCAGTTGTCACTAGCAAAGCCAATGCAATTTTTCCATGGAATATGAAATTTTGTGAACAGATTATCAATGTCACTGAATATTGCCTCACTGGTACCACCACTGCATACAGGCATGTCCAACAATCTCGTTCTTGGTCCCAATCCTTCTTAAAAAACTCTCACCATAATAGCTAACCACTTCTCTGTTTACTTGTCATTTGACTCATCAACCATTAATGAGAAGGGTGTTTCCCTGCACAGCTTTAACACTGGTTCTGCTGCAGATGCCGCCAGGCAGTTTTTAATGATAAGTGTTGTCTTGGTCCTCTTCAACTGGAACTTTCTGGCAATATCACTGTCAGGAAACATTACAGGCGCCAAGTCACAAAAGTGATCAGCAACAGATGCAATGAAGTTGGCAAATAAAATTTCAGCCCTTGTAATCCCACCTTCTTCCTGCTTTGGCTGAGCAAAAAAGGTCTTAATAGATGCTCCCTTCTTCATTGCAAACATTTGTTCATGCAGTTTCATTTTAAATGTACTTTCAGATCATATAATCCTGAAGCTACTACTTTAACTCTTACTATATGGGAGCTAAAACCGTGTTTTTACGCGCTAGTTTAGCTATCGTTACCGTCGCGCGCCACTTCACGGGGCGAGCCGTAAAATTGGTACTAAACCCGCGCCACTTCACGGGGTTTGCCGGATTGTAAGAGTTAATATCTTTGCTGCATAATCTGCAAAAATGCATGGGTTGATCCTAACTTGGATGCATCTACAATGCCAGGGAAGACGGCGATTAAATTGCAACAAAGCAATATTTAACCAAGTTATAAGTATTTAGCTTTTTTTTTTAAAAAAATGGCGTCGAGGTGTGGTGGCAAGCGTGGTTGATAACAGATAACTTTAAAAATATGTTATGTCACGCTGAAAACCAAAAGTGTTTGAGGCCGAAGTTCAAAGTTTTTGCCGAATTGTTGGGTATAAAAGGATTTGATTGGTTGCTGGGAGAGACCTCATTTTAAAAACAGACGCAGAGAATCTCGGAATTTAAAAAAAAAATTTGTTTAAAAAAAAACCTGGGCTAAAAAATATTTTCTGATTTAAAATAAAAAAAAACTTGGGTTGGAAAAATATTTTTAGATTTTTTTTTATTTAAAAAAAAAAATTAAAAGTTTTTTTCGATTTTTTTTTGGGGGGGGGGGGGGGGAATCCGTACAAGTCTGTATGGCCGTATACTGCTAAAAGTATTTTTAAAAAGTACATTGTACGATAAAAATGTACAAGTTGACAGGTATGGTACAGTCCTTGTGCAATTTGAATCTTTTCTTTAATAACTTACCTTCTGTATAAGATATAAATAATCTGTAGAACGAAAATGTGTAGGAACTTACTCAAGATTTAGCATATTTAATTGTAGGAATGTTAATTTTCCACATATCCACCATTTTGTTTGATGTAGAGTTATTTTCTGAAAGCACATCAGACAATAATTTTAGGAGAACTTCAAAATCGTGTACAGCTTTGTATCCAAAATTTAACACATTAACTACCGAATTGAAAAACACACTGTGGCCGAATTAAATTTTTTTCCCATTTTCATCCTGTAGGTGTTGGCACAAAGTAAGCTGTAGTTTTCATAATTGTTTACAGATTTTTATGAATTACACGTTATTTTAAAGATAAATGAATGTACTATTACAATAAACACCGGTTGTAACTCTAATAGAGGTTGTTGCTATTTAATGGCCCTCCGATGGCCAAGGACTTGCAATATTTTCACAATTATAACTGCTTGTGCCCCATCTCTATCAAAATCACTATATCAAACAATGTGCACACCGTTTTCACTCTTGTCCTCGTCGCTAGATCTATCAGTCAATTGTTGAAACAAATTTCTAGCCTATTCAGCTGTTAGATGAGATGTACACGCATTTTTTGTGGTCCTATCACTAGTTGCCACGGTAAACAGTTTTACACGATTTGGTAACAAACCCAAAACGCTGAAAAATATGAACATAATATCAATTTTCCAGTGTTCTACAACAACCATGCTTTGAGAATTTGTTTTCCGGTGGCAACTTAAAATCTCGAACCAGATCAGAAAGTGTTTCAGTACATTTTTCATTCATTTTATTACTAAAATTAGATTGACGCTCTGAGCGGCTCGCGGTCCAAATGATAGGATTTCAAAAGCCGGTCCCACCGGCTTGCGGTAGTTAATGTCTTTAAAAAAAAATTAAAAGTTAACATTCTCACAATTAATGTTGAATAAATTCTCATTTATTTTACACTTTAAAAATTGTTTATATCTAATATAGAAGTGGAGTTATTAAAGATTCAAACTGCACAAGGACTTTTGGGGCACCCTGTATTTTATTTTAGACAGATACAGCAAAAACCTAATTATGTTTTAGACAGGTTTAAACAACAAACTGTTATTATACTTTAGTCACATTTAACAACAAACTGTTAATTTTAGGCAGATTTAGCATCACACTGCTGTAAATTTTAGGCAGATTTAGCATCACACAGCTGTAAATTTTAGACAAATACAGCATCAAACTATCATTATGTTTTAGACAAATACAACAACAGACTAGTTAATTTTAAACAGGTATTGTAGCAAACTAACGCTAGAGCAGTTAGGTCATAAGGATTCTAATCATATTTACTTGTCTGGTGATTGATTCTTGCTGTATCAATATTCATCTCTTTGAGTTTCATTACATATATTAAATATTAATTTTATAAGCTGTTTTATATATATATATATATATATATATATATATATATATATATATATATATATATATATATATATATATATATATATATATATATATATATATATACATACAGTTTTAATGCAGTTTCCCTTTTCACTGCATGTTGCAAGTACAAAAATGATGTTAAGATTTTTTAGTTACATTTGTTAAATACTAACTTCTAACATTTTAACATATTACTTGTAGTACTTTTTGCATCTAGTCTTAATTCTTATTTCAGAATCTTTTGTACTGGGAAATTCTCATAACTATTCAATTTTTTTTGGGCATTTTTATTTTCAGTGATTACTTCTACTCCTGTCATATTTCAGTCACCCCCTGTGTATATTTTTTTATGTTGACTGCTTTTTTTAATGTGCCTGTCCATCTCATGTCACTTACTCTTAGAATATTTATCTTCTTTCTGACCATTTCTCTGTTTCCATTTTCTAGTTCTATATCTTCCATCATTGTTCAGACATTCCATGTGGCTATTCTAAATATGTAAGTTTTACCAACCGTAGCAGGATTATGGTCTAGTATCACTTGTGGCTTGTGATTATTCCTGCTGGGTGAGGACTTTCTACTGGTATTTAAAGTTTTACACTACCATCAGATGTACAGATCTATTTTGAGACACATTTTTGTTAAAGGTTATCAGCAGTGTAGCATTGCCTGCTGGGGTATGTTTTCAGGGACTTCAACTAGCCTTTAGAGCAGTGCTTCTTAATCTTTTAGAAGTTCCACACCCCTTTACAGCATCTTAAGAAGCCTCACATGCCATTATCTTCTAGCTCACAAAATATGCCAGAAATGCAAAAAAAAGAGATAAAAATGTGTTTTGAGAAAGTGTTATTTACAAAATGATACTAAGGTTTGGTATTTAATTCACATTGTCACTATTCTGTTTTATACAAATACATTTGACTTCTGTGTATTATATAACATTTATGATGAGTCTCTTTCTTAAATATCTGGCATGTCTCGCACCCTCAGTAGGTGGGTTTTGCACCTCTATGAGATGCATGCACCCCTGGTTAAGAAGCCCTGCTTTAGAGCAACTCCTACCCACAAGGCAACAAGTGCTTGTGGAGTATTAAGTTGATTTCTGCTCATGAAGCATGTGAAGTACTTAATATATACAGTGATGCCCTTCACTTTCCATGACTGTGACCAGCTGGTATGTGGCTACTTGGGTTAATCCTTGCTCAGTAGCTATCTACCACATATGGAAAACAATAATAATCTAGTCCGTAACCAATAAGAAGAAAAATTGTGACAAGATGGATTCCTGCCACACTTCATTTCTTATCTCAAAGGATTCTAAAAGTTGTTCGTAGAGAATTCTATATTTTATGTCTTCATATGTTTTCTTTATTAGGTTAATGAATTAAGAGGCATAGGCCTACCATAATGACTGTTTCGACAGCAACACTGTCTAAAACATTGAATGCTTTTTTATAGCCCACAAATCTGATATAATATTGGGGTTTTTTTCCACCAAAAATAATATGAAGAGGTAAAAGTGAAAATAAAAAATATTTTCAAAGAAAAATCTCACAGGACACCCAGAACCTGAAGCTTACTACTACTTACCAAGTAGGTTATAATTTTGGGTTGTGATTGGTTACCCCTCATTCCTTTTGCCTCTTTGGAAGAGTGTAAACAAGGAAGAGTATAAGACATGTTTATATATATATATATAATATATATGTATATGTATATAATGTATAAGGCTTAGTAGACTATAACAGGTTAGAAAAGTATCAATGTCTATAAGAAGATGCATACTAGGATTACAGATAGTTTAAAGGAATACAATTGACAGGGTCAGTCCTCAGTATATTTTTTAATCAGAAACACACATATATATATAAAACCCCACGTGGTGTCTGTGCTCCTGCATATCATCATCTGCTACTAATATGAAGTTTGTTCAAAGTTGCCTGGGGTTGGCAACTTAATGTAAAACTAGTTACTGTAAAAAATGCCACATTAGGAGCATATGAGCTTTCTCATGGGCTTCTTCAGAACAGCCTCTGTGTATCTAAACAACATTTGGAAATCTTTTCAATGCAGCACAAACACCAAATTAAGATTGTATGAGAGTTCGTACTTTCTGTACTTTTGTATGGTGCGGAGTACTGGAGAGTAAAAGAAAAGGAAAAGTCAAAATTATCCTCTTTTCCTAACTACCAGCCTAAGGAAAATGCTTCAAATTTTTTTGGTCGAATACTATCTCCAACCAGAAACTGCTTACATGGTGCAGTCAAAAAGACATGTGCACCATCACTGCAGGCAGACGCTGGAACTGGGTTGGTCATGACCTCAGAAGGGACACTGACACCATCACCAGAACTGCTGTGCTATGGACCCTAGAAGGATGGCGAAAGAGAGGCAAACCAAAGACAACCTGGCAGAGAACAGTGGAGGCTGAGATGCAAAGCATGAACCAGAGTTGGGGCACAGCACGAAGGATGGCCACTGACCGAGCAAAATGGGGACAGTTTGTTCCTGCCCTACAAGACGCCACTAGGCATGATGGCCACTGACTGCTTTGTCAGTCAGGGGTAGGGACAAGGGGTCCAAGAAGAAGGAGATGGACTTCTTGAAATGAAGCCAGCTACATTGGTGGCCAGATGCTCCTAGGGATATAATTTGAGAATGATGATGGCAGTTTTATTATGGCTTCTAAAGATATATCTGAGAATAAAAATTAATTAGGGCATTACAATTTATAACACTACATGTAAAGTGTACACTTTACGTGTAGTGTTGGGCAGAGCAACCTAACCTTTGAGGTGAAGACAGGAGTACGACAGGGATGCCCCTTATCAACCACTCTATTTTTAACAGTCATAGACTGGGTGATGCGCCAGACAACAGAGGGCAGTCCAAGAGGAATAAGATGGACTACATTTTCTACATTGGAAGATCTGGAATATGCAGATGACATTGCACTACTAGCACATTCACATCAACACATCCAGGAAAAAACGGATAGACTTAATAAGTTTAGCCAGCAGGTGGGCTTGAACATCAATTTAAAGAAGTCAGAGGTCATGACGCTCAGTGTGAGCAACCCTGAGCCCATATCAGTAAGGAATCAGCAACTGGTACAGACAGACACCTTCACATATCTAGGATGCATAGTAACACCAAACGGCGGGGCAGGCAAAGACATCAACATCAGAATGAATAAGGCAAGAACAGCCTTTTTTAGCCTAAACAACATCTGGAAGTCCTCTCAATACAGCACAAGCACAAAATTAAGATTATATCAGAGCTGTGTGCTTCTCTATGGTTCGGAATGCTGGAGAGTTACAGAGAAGGAAATGTCGAAATTGTCCTCTTTTCACACAACATGCCTAAGAAAAATTCACCGAATCTTTTGGCCAAATACCATCACCAACCAAGATCTGCTTACTCGGAGCAAGCAAGAGAACATGCACACCATCATAGCTGGCAGACGCTGGAGCTGGGTTGGCCATGTCCTCAGAAGAGACGCCGATGCCATCACAAGAACAGCTATGCTTTGGACCCCTGAAGGAAAACGAAAGAGAGGCCGACCAAAAACAACCTGGCGGAGGACTGTAGAGGCTGAGATGCAAAGAATGAACCAGAGTTGGGGCACTGTACAAAGGATGGCCACCGACTGAGCAAAGTGGAATCAATTTGTTGTTGCCCTACAAGACGCCACTAGGCGTGATGGCCACTGACTGCTTTGACGGTCGGTGGCTAAGGATCAAAGAAAGAAGAATTTATAAACCCATCCATATGTTACCTGGGCCTGAAAAGGGAGAAAAGAATAGTAATACTAACCCACTAACTTGTCAAGAGGCAAAAAATGAAATGTTGGGCATGGGGTCAAATACCCCATCCTGCAGAAACTTTAAGCCACAACAACTTCAACAGGTCATCCAAAGCAAGTAATTCAGTTCAGCCATTCACGGTAGAAGTGTCATCTGTTCAGAAAGATATTTATTAACATGATTCAGAGAAAGGCAAAAGGAGTCTAAACTGCTGACTCACCTCCATCCCACTAGGAAAATAAACATTGGGCACATGGAGTGTTTGAACACTAGAAGAACAAGGAAAAACTGAACAGGTGGAAGCAGAAATAAAAGACTGCAAAATTTGCATCCTGATTCTATGTAAAGCAAGATCATGATCATCATCGTCATCATATTTTTCCTTTTTGCTCCTTATGGAACCTTTGCTGCAGTAGGTCCTCCTTGCAGGAAGCTTGCACCAAGCATTCACATACTGTTGTTGGAATTTGTTTTGCTTGATGAGATCACAAGCCTGATGCACAACGTCCTAAACAAGATAGTAATAGAAAAATAAGAAACTAAACATAGGAGAAGCAGTGCATTCTGAGAACATGAGAAAGAAAGCTCACTTCATAATGAAGGTGTAGTTCAAATGTCATGAAAGGCGCTTAGAGAATGGGATGTCATGGGAGCCAGACTAATATAACATAGATAGACTTGGAGGAACTGACATTAATATCAAAATATGAATACAGAAGGCAAGACAGGCTTTCATTGCATTGAGAAATTTATGGAGATCACAAGAAATCATATCAAACAAAACAAAGTAATAAACTTAACTCAATTGTCTAGCCAGTTCTATTGTATGGCCCAGAAACATGGAGAACAATGAAAACGGTAACCAAGAAGTTATAGTTTTATAAATGAGTGCTTGTATAGAATAGAAGGATTTAAACAATTATTGTGAGATGATCATAAAGAACCAGACAAGACCAGTGGAAAAAAGGGTTAAGATAAGATACTGGCATTGGATAGGCATACCTGTCAACTTGTACGAATTTTTCGTACAATGTACATATTTTTGATACTTTTAGCAGTGTACGGCCGTACAGACTTCTTGTACGGATTATTCCTCCCTCCCAAAAAAAAAAAAAATCGAATTTTTTTTTTTTTTTTTTTCAAATTCCAAAAATATTTTCCAGCCCAAGTTTTAAAAAATTTTAAATCAGAAAATATTTTCTAGCCCAGGTTCTTTTTAAAACAAATTTTCTTATTCCGGGAATCTCGGCATCTGTTTTTAAACTGAAGTCTCTCGCAGCAACCAATCAAATCCTTTTATACCCAACAATTCGGGAAAAACTTTGAATTCGGCCTCAAACACTTTCGGCTTTCAGCGTGACATGATGTATTTTTAAAGTTACCTGTTATCAGCCACGCTTGCCAAGACACTTCGACGCCAATTTGTTTAAAAAAAAGCTAAGTACCTATAACTTTGTTAAATATTGCTGTTGTTTTGCTTTGTTGCAATTTAATCGCTGTCTTAATCTTTCCAGTTATATCTTGCCCTTCAGTATATTTCCGATAAATTAATGTCATAATATTCTGTGTAGGCCCTGCATAACTAACAAAAAAAAAGTTTGTTTGCGTTGAGTAGGCCTACTTTATTCCGGCGATCGAGATTCACTGCTTTATTTTTCATAAGGCGGCGATCTAGTATCACTAGTCTGGGCTATCAATTTTTAAATAATAATTTTGTAAATTTTTGGTAGTACATTTTTTCTTTCTAGATTAATATTCTGTTCACAATTTAGTTAATTTTTTTTTCCCTTTGCTTTGCTTCGTTGTATTTTATTTTTGTTGTTCTCTTAATCTTTCCAATTATATTTTGACCATTTCAATATTTCCAATAAATTAATATCGTAAAATTTTGTGTAGGCCCTACAAAAGTAAAAAAATAAAGTTTATTTGCATTGAGTAGGCATTGAGTACTTTATTTCAGCGGTCGAGATTCGCTGCTTTTTTTTTTTAATAAAGTGGCAATCTATTATCACTGGTCCAGGCTACCAACTCTTAAATAATTTTGTAAATTTTTGGTGCTACATTTTTCTTCCTAGATTTGATATTCTGTTCATAATTTGTTAAAGTTTTTTGCTGTTAGCTGTTTGCTTTGCTTTGTTGCATTTTTTTTTTTTTTTTTTTTGTCGTTCTCTTAATCTTTCCAGTTATATTTTGATCATTTAAATATTTCCAATAAATTAATGTCATAATATTCTGTGTCGGCCCTACATAACTAGAAAAAAAGTTTGTTTGCGTAAACTTCGCTGCTTTATTTTTCAATTTAAAAAGTCCACACAGACTGTAGGAGGTCCATGAATGCAGACACACTCACTTCTTTTTTACAGTGTAAGATGCTGTGCAGACTTTAAGCCCACAAATGCAATTCTGCAAAGTGCTAAAAGTGCATGTGTTGATTATAATACAAAACACTCTGCATCGAAAGAATAGTACCTCACGATCACCAAGTTTTTTATATGTAAAGAACAGCATGAGACTATTAGTATGTTTTATACCACACTAATTCAAATGCTAATGATTTGTATATGTCATTTCTCGTTTTAAAACTGTATTGTGTATAATTTATTAATATATTTTTTGCGTAAGGATTTTTGGGTGTTTGTAAGGAATTTTTTGGTCTGGCGTACAGATTTTTGTCTCAGGAAGTTGACAGGTATGGATAGGACACACATTAATGAAACCATCTGAAAACAGTACATGACAATAATTGTTCTGGAATGTCCTAGGTAAAATAAAAGAGGGAAACTACAAGACACATGGAGAAGAGAACTGGAGACTGATCTAAAAAGGATAGAGAAGATGCAGACAGATCTTGAACACGATAGAATGGCTTGGTGTGAATTAAAGATGTATGCTTTTAATAGAGTTAAAGAGTAATGAGAATTAATTCATTTAACAGAGTTTAACTTAAGTTTTGTTTCTTACTTGCTCAGTCATCTCTCTTTCTGCAGCTAGTTGTTTCACGAGTACATTAATAAATGTCTTTCTCATTTCTGTTCCTCAGAGAACGTATCAAGGACAGCTGTGATCAGCTCCGAGTTCTATTGCCCTATGTAAAGGGAAGGAAGACAGACATGGCCTCTATTCTAGAGATGACAGTGGACTATCTCAAGATTGTCAATGCAGCTTTACCTCAAGACTTCCAGTCACATGTAGGTTGAAGACCAGGTTACTCTTGAAATATGTTAACTAACTTTGCCCAGCAAATCAAAACTGTATGGAATGAGACTTGTGAAGAAGTACTGGAAAAAAAGAACACCAGCAAAAAGTATTGATAACAACAGAAACCATTAATAAGATAAAAGACGGAAAAAACAAGAAAGCAGATTTAAACAAAAGCAAAACCAGAAGTTCCAAAGTCAAGGCTCAAGAAATGTACAGAGAAGTGGACAAAGAGTTAAGAAGAAGCATCAAAAGAGACGAAAGGAAATATTTTGAGGAGTTGGCAAGGGAGGCAGAGAAAGCCACAGGCAAAGAAAATATGAGAGACTTTTATAACAGCACAAAGTAGCTAACAGAGAAATACAGGCAAGCAAATGGTCTCATCAAAGACAAGAATAGAAAATTGCTTAGCAATATACAAGAGCATATGAAGAGGTGGTCAGAACATTTTGAGGACTTCTCAATAGACCAGCTCCACAAAATCCCTCAGACATCCAGCCAGCAGAAGAAGAGCTAAAATTCAACTACAAAAGACCAACAGAGAAAGACAAAGCTTCTAAAAGATTGAAAAACAGCTGGTCCTGATGGCATTCCAGCAGAAGCCATCAAAGCAGATATTAACACTGCTACGGAGATATGCAAATTACTTGGTAAAGTCTGAGATAGAGAAGAAATACCAGCAGAATGGAAGGAAGGTTATCTAGTCAAGCTGCCTAAGAAGGGAGATTTACTAGAGTGCACACATTACAGAGGGATAGTGTCACCACCAGTGCCAGGAAAAATATTAAACATAGTCATCCTTGAGAGATTAAAACAATCTATTGTCAGAAAATAGAGAGATGAACAAGCAGGTTTTAGGCAAATCAGATCCTGTATCGATTAGATAGCCACAATGAGAATAATAGTGGAACAAAGTCTAGAATGAAACTAACCTCTTTGCATTGGATTTGTGGACTATGAAAAGGCATTTGACTGTGTAGACAGAGAATCACTTTGGAAATTGATTATAGAGTACCCCTGAAGACATTACAGAGTCCCCGAAAAGATCATTAACTTAATAAAGAAAACTTATGAAGACATGACATGCAGAGTTCTTTATGAAGGACAACTTACAGAACCATTTGGGATAAGAGCTGGAGTGTGACAGGGATGCCTCTTATCACCATTTCTCTTCCTATTGGCTATAGATTGGGTTATGAAAACATCAACCTCAGCCAATAGAAATGGAATCTAGTGGACTCAACTAACAGCTTGATGACATGGCACTTCTGTTCCATAACTTTAATCAAATGCAAGATAATAAGTATGCTTGATTAAAGATCACAGCAAGTAGGTATTCAAATGTCAAGTCAATCCTATTGTATGGCTCTGAAACATGGAGAACAAGAAAAATAACTACCAAAAAGCTACAGACTTTCATAAATGGGTGCTTGCATAGAATAGAAAGATTGAAGTGGTATGACAAGGCCACGAATGTGAAACTGATGACAAGAACCAGACAAGCAGCAGTGGAACAAGAAATGAGAAGACGGCACTGGAGATAGATAGGACACACATTAAGAAAACCTGTTGATGGCATTATCTGACAATCCGTGTTCTGGAATCACCAGGGTTAGAGGAAGCCCAAAGAACACATAAAAAAGAGAACTAGGGACAGATGTGAAGGGGATGAAGAAGACATGGAATGACCTTGAGCTGATGGAACAGGACAAGATGACCTTGTTGAAGGCCTACGCTCCTTGGGGAGTTGATAAGTGAAAGAAGCAGTACTTTTACAGAAAGTTGCAGACTTGACAGAGAAACTTGATTGAGATGTCAAAAAGCCCTTATAGTGACTTACTCAGACATCTGAATATCAGTATGGAAACTAAATGACAATTAATAAATATTATATTCTTTGCTGTCAGTGTCAGACATGGTCCCTGACCCAAATCACAGAAGAGAAAAATCACATTGTGCGAGATGAAATTCTTAAGAAAAGCCATTAATGTTACCAGGAGAGACAGAATGAGAAATGATGACATGAGCAAAATTGTAGGAACTACATCCTGCATCAATGTAGAAAATAAAGTGGTTTGGCCATCTCATGAGAATGGAGCTCCATCATTATGTGCCTCCATCAGTAGGAGATCTGGTTTTATGGGCACGGGAAAGACCAAGAGGCAGATGGATAGGCAACATCACATTAATCCAACAACAACATGGGATCAAAGCGGCCAATGCTACACACTTGGCTCAAGATCAAAAGCTTCAGCTACCCACAATGCTTTGCGGCAAGAGTAAACCCAAAAAAGTAAAAGTAAGTACTTATGTGAATTTAAATGAGTATTGTTACAGACCTCCAGGAGGACACCATTTGACAATTTCTTAAGGACCGAGGACTAGATTGGAACCAGGCCAGGAGGAAGACAGCCGATAGGATAGTATGGTGCTCTCTCTGGCAAACCTTCACACCCCAGGGTAGAAGAAGAACAACTAAGTAAGTAAGTATTGTTGCATATCTATTTTGCCAGGTGATTGACATTATGAGTAATGGCAACTCTCTGCTGGACGGAAGACTGGGGGGAGTGGAGAAAATAAGCATGCCCAACCGAAAAATGAACAGGAGGAGAATTATCAACCCGGACACATCACCACTGGGCAAGCCACTACATATTGTGGAGAAGTAAGATATCTTTTACTAATTTATTGAAGTGTCCAAATTATTACTTTGAAAATTAATTCATTCATTCATTAATCTTGACTTGCCTGTGTGCAAAGGTCAACAAGTTCATGCCAGTGCTATCTGCGCAAGGTCATTCCATATCATCTTTATCCATGTAAAGTCTGTCTCCAGTTCTCTTCTCTGTGTGTTCTTCAGTTTCCTTCAATCAATTTTATCCTGGAGATTCCAGGGAAAGCAAAAAGAACTGCCTTTTAATGCAATGAACTAGATTTCAAAGTATGAATCCTGTCCATCATCATCATCTTTTTCTCACCTTTTGTTTCACGGACATTTACTTGGTACTTTCCATCAGCTTCCCCATTGTGATCTTGTCATACCATTTTAATTCTTCCATTCTGCTTCCATACACCAATTAGTGATAAGTGTAACTTCTTGGTAATTGTTTTTGTTGTTCAACATATTCTAGAGCCATATAATAGGACTGCCTTGACATTCTGGTTATCCTGATTTTTATGTTGAATTTCATTTATTTTGATAGCACTGTTTCTCCTGTGTTTTAATTTATTCTTTTCTTTTTTCTTCCAACTTGTTTCACAGAGTCTCAAGATGCCTGTTTTGAAATTTCTTATTTCTATATGACCAGTACAGTTTTCCGTTGTTTATTTAATGTTTGAATATTCCAGTTGATTTACCTAGGTGAAAGAAGGTGAGTCAGCAGTCCTGACTCCTTTCTGTTTTTCTGGACCATGACTTGGTTGCCCAAGTTGAATAACCTGAATTACTTGCTTTGTATGACATGTTCATATTTAAGTTTCATTTTTTTAGCTTCTGAAGGATGGGATAGCCACCCCTCACCCAGCCCACCTTATGATATACCTGGTGGGGTACAGTGTAACTTCTTTGCTCCCCTTTTGGGTGACTGAAAAAATAACCGTAAATTATACAGTTTAAAATTCTTTGGTATTGACATTTTCTGTAATGTCATAGTATTTTTTTAACGTTCCTAATTGTCATCTTCATAGAATTTTGTGGAAAAGGCCATCCAATCTCTAAATCAAAGATAATGTAATAGACATTATAAAACTGGGGCAGTTTAGAAAGAAGAAAGCCCCTTAAAAGATGTACAATATTTATGGGACACAGTCAATCATTGAAAATAAATAATGCACCAAGACCTCTAAAAATTAACTTTATATTATTATTCTCGTAAAGTCTCACTAGACATGAAGTTTTATCGACATGTTACCAGGGTCTGAATGGAGAGCAAAGAATGTAACACTGCAATCTATCATGCATGTCACAAGAAGTGACTAAGGAGGGTTGGTCATGGGACTTACTACCCCATCCTGTAGAACATATAAGCCACAAACCTTCAATAAAGTAATATGGACAGGTCAACTAAAGAAAATAAATCAATTCAGCCATTCAAGACAGAAGAAGGTCGTCTGGTAAAGAGACTCATGACGCAGTCCAGAGAAAGCTGAAAGGAGACTGGATTGCTGACTGATCTTTTTTCTTCTAGGAAAATCTCCAGAACTGGCACCTGAAATGTTAATGTATTAATCAAACAAGGGAAAACTGCACAAGTGGCACATGAGCAATTACAAGATTGATATCCTGGGACTCTGCAAGTCAAGGTGGAAAGGCACGGAGAGGAAGAAACAGATCACAGGAGAAATGGTGCTCTCCTCAGGACATAGGCAACTTGTTAACAGCATTACAAGACAGTCCTTGTTTTGGAATACCTAGGGTAACAGAAGCAGACGTAGACTAAAAAACATGGAGAAAAGAGCTGGAGACAGAAATGAAAATGGTGAGGAAGACATGTAAAGACGTGGAGAACTGATGGCACAGGATGGGAAGTTTGTTGTAGGCCTATGCTATGATGATGGTGATGAAGTTGATTTTTGTCACTTACTCGTACTATATGATTAGCAACATGTGGCTGGCAACTTCATCATGTAAACCAAATTGCCACAAAAACTGCTGCTGCAGGTGCATATGACTGCTTGGTGCAGGCTTCCTGGCACAGGATCAGCTGCAGAGGTGGCTCGATGGCTCCATCCTCTGTAGGGAGCACAAAGGAAATTGATGCTGATGCTATGATTACGAACACCATGTTGATTGTCTTTCTATCTATGCAAAATTTCAGAACCAGCACCGAGATGAACTATGGCTGCAGCGGTGATCAGACCTTGAACAACAAAAGGGTTACCAGATCACTGTCTCGTAATGACACCTCCTCTATGACACACGACAAGGTTAATGGTAGCACTAATGTAGGCACCATTAAAAGCTGCAACAACCACACCACAAACAGCATCAATGGACTGGCTATTTGTAAACGAGGTTTGGCCGGTTGCTTCTCTTTTTTTTTAGTAAAGGTAAAGGTAGTCCCATAGCAGATACTGCCTTAGGGAGTGAAGTGTTAGAGACTTCACCATACTAGATCCAGCCTCGGGTGGGGGAGGGGGGGGGGGGAACACCAGTTCCCTACCTCACTGCCTTTTCCTTCCCTAACTCATAGAGCAGAGTCAGGTACTCATTAACAGCTGGGTAGACTAGAGCGTGTCGGTGCTGTGATTCGAACCCAGCACCTTTGCCGTGACAGACCATTCTGTCAATCGGACGCTTGTGATTTAAGTGTCATATTTTATTGCCACAAAGACAGACATAAGTGGTTTCTCATCAAGAGTTTAGTAATGTCTTCATCATATTTTCTTGTGCACTCCTTGTGGAGCATGGAGCTACCACTGCTACTGGTCCTATTGACCAGGTGGTTTCTGTGGCAGTTTGTGTTACATGATGAGGTTGCCAGCCTCATGTACAACCTCATATTAGTTGGCTTGTACAGCAGGCTTGAGTGTGTAGTAGACCTTGTTCTTTCTTTGGCTCTTCCTTTCGGAACTGCATTGGGCTTTAGTATGTAATAAAATGTAATTTGTTTTGTGGGTAAAGAAAGACAGAAGTATCCTGTGTGATAAATGATTGTCGCTGGGAGAGAGTTACATAGAGCCTGTCATATCATGTGGAAGTCCATCATGGATGCTCTGTAAACTCTAGAAGTCCTAGAGATAGCATGGATGTGGTTTTATAGGATTGCTAAGAATGCCAGGGGCAGTTAATGGGCTAAGAATCATGTCCTGAGAGAAGAAAATGTGGAAAGACAACTTATCATAGTCCAGGTTTTTTTTAGGATGATATGGGAAGAAGACAGTTGCAATACATTGTGACAACAGACAAAACTTTAGAAAACAGGTATCGGACAACAAAAAGAGATGCTGCTGGCTAGTTTCATATCGTGGTATGAATAACCCAAAAAAATTTTTTTTTAAAGTTGGCAACAGAACTGATAAACTGCATTAGGAACCTAAAGTTGTAGAAAAATATGATTATTTATGTCATTTGGCATGGCACTTTAAGAAATTAATGTAGTGGTTGTCTAAATGCAAACCTTCATCTAAATATTAACTTTAGATGCAGACTTGTCTAAAATGCTGAAAGAGTGCAAGTACAATACAGGAACACAAAATAAGGAAGTTACACTGGACGTTTTAATAAATTACAGTAGGATGCAAAATAAATCTTATGTCAGAATTACATTTTTTTTGTTTAAGTGTCTTTAAACTTAGCAAGAGTGTTGAGTGGCAGAGTGATTAGAGTGCATCCTGTGAGGCAAAGTTGCCAGGTTTGAAACCTGGTAGTGCCATGCTGCAGCCTGCCCATGTGGAAATAAGTACCTAACTTTGATTCTAGAGTTACACAAGGTGAAGGCAGTGATGAAAGTAACAGCAGACCCCACCTCATAAAACTGAGACCTTATATTGTGAAGTCTCTAACACTTCACCTCCCAGCTGCAGTATATGCTATAAGACAACATTTACCTTTTGTTTTTTTTTAAACTTACCAATCATCTTGTGATATAAGTTATTTTACCTGTGAGGCACTGTTAGAGTACGTTAATTGGAAGGTGATCTCAAAGCTTTTTTCTTTAATATATGGCACTAATAGCAGGTAATTCCTCCAAAACATTGTTTTGACTGACTCACTATCAACATTCCAAGCTCTTAGAAATGTACATGAATGCAGCCGACGGGACACAATAGAAGAAATATTGTAACTAAGTGCATAAATAAATAAAAGAGTCTACACATTACTATTAACATTGTTAATTTTGGTCCAATCTGTATTGCCTTATGGCAGAAAAAGGGTCATCTATTTGACTAAATCTGTCTTTACGTATGTTAACAAATATTTTTTAGTCAGGTTCAGATTTACAGTCAATCCTCACTATTCGCATGTTCTGTATTCGCGGATTTGCTCATTCGCACGAGATGTAACCCATTTTTTGCCATTCGTGTGCACCTCGTGGGTATAGTAGGTAAAAAATTGTTAGGCACCTGTGGTATTCTACCTTAGTCCTATCTAAAAGAACTAATATCAGACTTTTGACGTTTTTAATATTTTATTACACACAGGGTTACAAACATGTCTGACCTCACATAACGGCCATCTTCCCAAGTCCCGTAACTCTCACGCCATATCTATATATAGGACACTACATTCTCTCCCTTTCTTGAATAACAAAACACTCTGATACACAAACTATGTTACAAACATCACTAATGACAGACATAGTCATTGTCAATACAAAACATAGTCATTGAGACGTCTTGGTACATTTCGGTGTCTAGGCGGTGGTCTGCCTGTTTGCGGTAACTGCCTGTTGTTGTCCATGGTGACGTCAGCTGGTTCTGTGGCAGTTAGTGGCAACTCATGACTGACAAAGTCATCTAAGTAATCATCATCTGGCTGTGATTTCTTTTTGGCTGATCTGGCCATGTTTTCGTTGACTTTCTTGAAAAACGAAACATTTCTCGTCACAACTCTGCCTTCACCTGAAGCACTTATCATGTTTCCCTTGATTTTAGTAATCTGGTAAGGTTCTGGATTAAACCTCGTAGTTGATTTGCTGTTTTGTTCTTGTTGTACTAAAACAAAATCTCCTACTTTCAAATGAGACGGCTGCGATCGTAGTCTACGGTCTGCATGTTGCTTCATTCTGTTTTTAGCCTGTGCATCTTTTCTCTGCACATCTGATGAGGCTGGTTGACTCTCTTTGGTTTCAACTGTTGGAATCTTAATCGAGACCTTTCTCTGAAACATGAGCTCATATGGTGATTTGCTTGTTGACATATGAGGTGTTGCCCTATAATTTCTAAGGAAAGCATACAGCTGTTGTCTCCAACACTTTCCTTCAACTGTGGCTGTTTGAATGACCTTCTTGAGATTTCTCATCATCCTTTCCACCTCCCCGTTTGCTCTTGGCCAGTAAGGTGTGATTCTTCTGTGTCTGCATCCAACATGGTGCATAAAATTGTTCATGTCTTGGCTGTTAAATGGGGAACCATTATCTGTTTTTAAAATTTCAGGAATTCCAAATGTCGAAAATATCTTGTCAATCACAGGAATGACAGTTCTTGCTGATGTGGAATTAATGATTTCAGCAACTGGAAATCTTGAATATTCATCTATCATGACAAGAATATACTGTCCACATGGTAATGGTCCACAAAAATCTGCAGAGACCTCTGTCCATGGAGCTTTTGGAAGCTCAGACATTTTCAAAGGTGTCATATGTGCTCCACTTTCTGTGCAAGCTTGACAAGCTAAACAATTTGCAACAGTCTCTTCAACCATTTTGTCCAATCTGGGGAACCAAATTTTCTCTCTAACCAAACATTTGGTCTTGACTATACCTTGATGTCCTTCATGAGCTAACTCTACTGCTCTTCTCTGGAGTGTACTAGGAATTACTATTCTTGAACCTCTCAGTAATAAATTGTCTTCAGTAAGTGTTAGTTCAGTTCTTAATCTGTGGAAAATATTAAGATCGTCTCTGTTCACATTAGAGAACTGTTCATAAGGAATGTTATTCCATTTATTATTTCTGATTATAAACTGAACTGCTTGCAACAGTGAGTCTTTCATGGTCTCTTCTTGTATTTCTTTGAGATCCATAGCTTTTGGAACGCTGTTCATGGCAAGGAATCTCACATATGTTTCTGTCTCTTCACTGTTTTTGTTCTCAGACTGCACCTTTAGTGGGTGTCTTGACATATAATCAACAGGATTATTTTTCCCAGGCTTGTATATAACATTAAAATCATACTGCTGCAGTCTTAAAACCCATCTTTCTATACGAGCAGGAGGCTTGGATGTTCTTTTTCCAAATATCATCTCCAATGCCTTGTGATCTGATATGATGGTGAACTTGCTGCCATAAATATATAAGTGAAAATATTCACAAGCCCACACTATTGCTAAAGCCTCTTTTTCTGTCTGTGAGTATCTAGTTTCTGTATCTGACAGACTTCTACTGCCAAAAGCTACAACATATTCTTTGTTTCTGTCATCTCTTTGAGTTAGCATTGCCGCTAAACCGACTGGACTTGCATCCACGGAGATGAATGTCTTTCTGTTCCTATCAAAATAGGATGTACCAGCACTTTTGGATAGTTCTGATTTCAGCATATCTAATGCTTTTGACTGAGTTGCAGTCCATGCCCATGGTGTGTCTTTTCTTGTAAGCATTCTTAAAGGCTGACTGAGAGTTGCATAGTTTTGAATAAAACGTGAACAGTAGTTGAACATTCCCAGTAGACTTCTCAATTCAGATACATTGGTTGGTTCTGTCATTTCTTGAAGTGCACTAACTTTTCTGTGGTCTGGAACAATTCCCTTCTCAGAAAAAGTATATCCATAAAAATCCAATGTGTTTTTGCTGAATTCACATTTCTCTTTATTCAATGTGAGGTTATGCTGCCTCAGTCTGATGAATACCTGTTCTAGATTTTCATCATGTTCTTTCTGGGTTTTTCCATAAACCAGAATATCATCAGATACATTCAACTGTCCTTTCAGACCCTGAAGCACATTTCCAATTATATTCTGGAATGCTTCTGCCGCTGAGGCTATTCCAAAACTGAGCCTTTTGTATCTTCGTAAACCTAGATGTGTTGAGAAAGTTGTGATGTATCTAGATTCCGGAGCTAATAGAATTTGATGGTAGCCACTTCTCAGATCTAATTTGCTGAAAACCTTTGCTCCATTTAGATCCACTATTATGTTGTCTATTGTAGGAGTGATGTGTCTCTCTCTTTCTATAGCTTCATTAGGCTGTCTCATGTCTACACAAATTCTTACATCACCATTCTTCTTGATGACAGGTACTATAGGACTGACCCACGGAGTTGGTCCTGAAACATGTTCAATGATATCTTCTTCTTCTAATCTTTTCATTTCTTCTACTTTTTGCCTGATGTGAAATAGAATTCTTCTGTGCTGTTGTGCTTTAGGTTTCACATTCACATTTATGTGTAGTTTCAGCTCAAAATCTTTCAATTTACCCACACCTTGGAACAGGTCTGAATACTTTTCAAACAGATTATGTGTTCTCTTGCTGTTGATGCTATTTATTATTCTGACAACCTGCAATG
This sequence comes from Oreohelix idahoensis, assembly GCA_024509875.1. Taxonomy (NCBI): domain Eukaryota; kingdom Metazoa; phylum Mollusca; class Gastropoda; order Stylommatophora; family Oreohelicidae; genus Oreohelix; species Oreohelix idahoensis. The sequence continues at coordinate 143,312 of JAMPIV010001073.1, forward strand.
TAGATGCTGTCTTATGGCTCAAAAGAACTTCATGTCCACCTTCTACTACATAGACAGTAGTACTGGCTTGATGATGCCTGGATTCAATGGTTGTTCTGAATATTCCAACCACTTTTAATGGAGTCTTGGATGCATATGCATATAACGTTTTATTAGTGGGTAACAACTGTGGTCTTTTCTTCAACTGTTTGTACGTGGTTGTGCTTATGACATCCACACTTGAACCCGTGTCTATCATTGCAGACAGATGTGTATCTTGCATTTTAATGATTGTTCTGGGGACATCTGGTCTGTTATCCAGTGCATAAACATAAGTCTCGGAGCTGCGGTCTGTGTCTGTGGTGTTTTCCTTTTTCTCACTAACCTGTTGAACCTTACTTTTAGGTGTGAGACAAAACTTGGCAAAGTGATTTTGCTTGTGACAAATATGACACTCTTTCCCAAATGCAGGGCAGTTCTGTCTTCCGCCTTTGTGAGGATATTTCCTTCCACAACATTTGCAATTTGTATACGATTCTTTCTTGGAGTCAGATCTGGACGTATGAAACTTTGGTTTATGTCTGCCATGTTTGTCAGCCAGTGTGACTGAATTTTGGGTTCTAGATCTAGAATTCTTAAATTGCAGTTTGTTGACAGTGTTCTCTTCTTTCTTCTCTATGTGTGTGGCCTGTATTTCTACAATTTCTAACGTTCTGCCAATCTGTACTACTTCATCTAATGTAATGGATTTTTCACTTTGAAGAATCCTTCTTCTTAATTTCGATGATGTGCATGTCTGTATTACATGATTTCTAATTTCATCATCTTGATTCTGAAATTGGCAGTGTTTTACAAGTTGGCGTAACCTCGTGACGTACTGGTCTAAATTTTCTTCACCATTTTGAATGGCCTGTCTGAACTTGAACTGTTCATACATCGTATTCTTCTTAGGGATGAAATACGAGGACAGCTTCTGCTTCACCTTGTCGTAATCATCACTTGTCTCGGCCATAGTCTGGTAGATATCATATACATCTTCTCCGGCATAGTGCAAAAGTAAACACTGTTTGCGTTTGACATCTTTGACCTCAAATGCCGCCAGACAGTTTTCGAAACGGCTTACCCATTTTTCCCACTTGGTTCCTATGTTCACATCGTGATCATACTGAAAAAACGTGATGGGTAATTCTAACATCCTCGTCGCCATTTGTGGTATTCTACCTTAGTCCTATCTAAAAGAACTAATATCAGACTTTTGACGTTTTAAATATTTTATTACACACAGGGTTACAAACATGTCTGACCTCACATAACGGCCATCTTCCCAAGTCCCGTAACTCTCACGTCATATCTATATATAGGACACTACAGCACCTACCGCCCAGCAAGGAGAGGCCGACTCCTTGTTCTCGTGGCTTTCATTATGTTTACATGTGTCTTTGTCGAGCATCTTTTCATCCACGTTTTTGCAGTTTTACATTGTTTTTAATTATTTTTGGAATTAATAATGGCATCTAAGTGTAGTGCAAGTGAGTTGGCGAGTGTGCCTGAGCACAAGAAGGCTGTGATGAGCCTCAGTGATAAAGTACGTGTTTTAGATAAACATCTTTTTGGCATTTCTGTATGAAATTTTCTTTAGTTATTAATTTTAAATGTTCTGTGTTAATATTTGTTTTCCAGGGATTTTGTAATAATGTGTGTTTGTTTGCATGTGGATGTGTGAATGAGTAGTGACAGTGTGAGTGAATGGGTGAGTGAGTGAGTATTGTTACACCAACAGATTGTACATACTGTAATTTAATATAATATAATATAAAATAATATAATAGCCCTTTCAGTCATAACTGACTATGGGAATGCATCCCTTAGATGACAGCCCTCAGCTGCTTATTTTCCTGGTGTTCTTTTCAACGTTTTCTTCTCTCTTCTGCTTGTTGTGAGAGCTTCTTTTCGCCCAATCTGAGGTGAAGCTGTAGAAAGCATCACCACTTGGTGTGATCGGCAGCTTCATCCTCCCAGGTTGCTGGATTTATGTCCAATCTCTCTTGCACACATCTTTGAACCTCAGCTGCAGTCACCCAACTGCTCTTTTGCCATCTGCCAGTTGTCAGTAGAAGATATCTTTTGGGATGCAACCATCTTCCATGCGGCGGACATGGCCAAGCCAGCGTAGTCTAATCAGTGTATACATGCTTTGAAGGCCAGCAAGTGACAACACCTTGACATCTGTCACTTTTGTCTTTCCACGAAATACCAAGGATGTGGCGCAGACACCGTAGATGGATGGTATTGACCCTTCTTTCATGCTTAGCATAGGATGTCCATGTCTCGCTGCCATATAGAAGTGTGCTGGTGACGCAGGCGTTATATACCGCAGCTTTGTTCTTCAATGTGAGTTTGGAGTTTCCCCCAAACACGCATTGTGAGGCGGACAAAGGTAGCTGCAGCTTTGCCAATGCGGCTGTCAATATCTGTGTCCAGAGAGTGTTTGTCATTGATGGTAGACCCCAGGTATGTGAAGTGGTGCACCACTACCTATTCATAGTTATAGATAGTGATAACTGGTGCAACATCTACATCCTGACTCAGCACATTTGTTTTCTTTAGACTTATTGTGAGGCCAAAGTCCTTGCATGCTTGGGTAAGTGATTCATCAAGCTCTGAATCTTCTGTTGGCTTTGAGTGCAGCGTCATCTACGAATAACAAGTCTCTTATAGTGACCCTTCTAATTTTTGTTTTTGCCTTCAGCCTTGCAAGGTTAAACAGTCAGCCATCTGACCTAGTGTGAAGGCATATTCCTTTACTTGCATCTCTGAATGCATGTTTCAAGTGTAAGGCAAAGAAGATCCCAAAGAAGGTTGGAGCCAGAGCGCAGCCTTGTTTAACACCACTGCGTAAGTCAAAGGGCTCTGATGTACATCTAGCATTTTGGACTGTTTACCTTCATACAATACTATTACAAAGAAAACAGTGTATAAAATACATTTATAAAATGCACAGTATAATAAATAAGCTATTTTTGTACAAGAAAGGATGAGTTTATGGTGATCAGTAGCAAAAGTGTATGTGAACCCCCCTTTTTTCCCCATAGGGTCAATCATTCCGTATTTGTGGATTTCCGAATTCACTGGGTTTTCAAGGAACCTAACCCCCACGAATAGTAAGGATTGACTATACTTTGGTCTGTGATTAATATCATTTGGTTTCCAAACTGCTGTGCAAAGCAAATTACATGATTTTAAAAAAAAAATGATTGCTTATATAGAAAAAATTGTTATACTAATCATTAAAATATTGGTGCCAAGAAAACATCCCACCAGTGTTGCTAGTGGCGTCTGTATCTTATCTGAAATCCTTTAGGGCAGCTTTGTTTTAGAAACTGGTTTTTGGATGTCACTTGAATTGCATTTAAAAAGTAGCCAAAATTGTCCACAATTCAAATTTCCCTAAAATAGTCAGAATTAGCCCAAATTGTGATTTTTAAAAATAGCTCATAGAAACTTGATTTTCAGAATATTTTGGGTGTTCAGATGACAGGATAAAGACTTGTAGCATTAATTAGGCCAACCACTAACAAGGCCAACTACTAACTAGGTCAACTACTAACTAGACCAGTGTTTCTCAAGCGGTGTGCCGCCATGCCTATCAAAGTGTGCCGCAAAAATTTTGTGAATTTATTACATGAAGTATATCTTTAGTCATCGTGTAATATAAAACTGATCTTACAGCTTGAATTCATTCAATAATAATTAGAGCTATTAACTGCTTTGAACAAAAATAGATATACTTCAAAATTTCATGATATTACAAAAACACAAGCGGCGCATAAACAATGTTCAAAGGGCCTTGGACAATATATTTGATACTTTGACCACTTAAAAGAAATGTGATCTCTACTGGAAGTCATGTGTGGGTGTTTGCACAGATGGCGCTCCATCCATGATAGGGTCTATCATAGGTTTTTTCGCACTTGTAAAAGAGCAAAATCCTAACATGATTTCTACTCATTGCTTTCTGCATAGAGAAGCCCTTGTTGTAAAAACACTGTGGAAAGAATTAAAGTCAGTAAGAGACCAGGCTGTCATAGTCAATTTTGTGAAGTCAAGGCCTCTAAAGACCCAACTCTTTAAACAGCTTTGTAAAGTTATGGATTCACAGTATGAATGTTTAATTTTGCACACAGAAATGAGGTGATTATCAAGGGGAAAAGTGTTAGCTCGGGTGTATGAACTAAGGAACAAAATGATAATTTTTTTCTGTCAGAAGGAAACATAAGATTTTATGAAAATCTCAGCAGTGAACTTTGGTGAGCCAAGCTGGCATACCTGACAGAAATATTTAGGCATCTAAACAGCGTGAATACCAGTATCTTTTCTCTTTCTTTGATCCTTAGCCGCCGACCGTCAAAGCAGTCAGTGGCCATTACGCCTGGTGGCGTCTTGTAGGGCAACAACAAATTGATTCCACTTTGCTCGGTCGGCGGCCATCCTTCGTACAGTGCCCCAACTCTGGTTCATTCTTTGCATCTCAGCCTCCACAGTCCTCCGCCAAGTTGTTTTTGGTCGGCCTCTCTTTCGTTTTCACCTGTATGCAAGGACAAAATTAAAACATATCTACTGATAAGCTACTGTCATTTTAAAAAATGTATATCAATCTGGTTAAATAGAGCTAAGGAGGGTAATCTTGATATGTTTCCACTGATACCCAAAAACAATATGAGACATTGCTACCCTCATAATGGAGCATTTGGAAACATTGAAGCAAAATATCCAATATTACTTTCCATCATTGACTACAGAGAGATTCGACTGGGAAAGAAATCCATTTTTACCTGTTTCATCTGACTTGGATTTTACAATAATAGAAGAAGAACAGTTAGCTTATATTTCAACTGTTCATAGTCTTAAAATGAAACACTCTGAGATAACCCTGGACTCATTTTGGATTTCTGTTAAAGACGAGTATTCTGTTATTGTAAAACGAGCTTTAATTATTTTAATCAAGTTTTCTGCGTCATATTTATGTGAGTTGGGATTTTCAACACTTACAAGCATTAAATGCAAAAAGGGAAAGATTTCTCTGTGTTGAAGTTGAAATAAGAGTTTGCTTATCTCAGATACGCCCTAATATTCAAGAAATAACTTAAAAGCATCAAGCCCGAGTATCGCATTAGGACCATCAAGTTTGTATGAACATTTTTTTTTGGGTCAAATATATGTTCTAATTATTTTAAACAATTAAAAGAAAATAGAATTGAGAGTTTTCTTCATCACAAAAAGGTTGAGAAACTCTGAACTAAACCATTAACTAGGCCAACCACTAGCTAGGCCAACCACCAGCTAGGCCAACCACTAGCTAGGCCAACTACTAAGCAAGCCAACCACCAACCAAGCCAACCACTAACTAGGACAACCACTAACTAGGACAACCACTAACCAGGCCACCCACTAACCAGGCCAACCACTAACCAAGACAGCCACTAACCAGGCCAGCCACTAACCAGGCCAGCCACTAACTAGGCCAACTGTATCAATTAACATGAGACATGAACATTTGAAATTTCAAAACAAAGTTATTGACAACCACTTTAAATATCTCAGAGCTATTATAGACCGAAAGGGAGGCATCAAAGAAGAGTTGGCCACTCGAAAAGCAGAAGCTGGAAGACTTTTTCAGGCCATAAATCGAGGATTCCTCAGCAAGAGAGAGGTTGGTAAGAAAACGAAGATGGCTGTATACCGCTCCACCTATGTCCCTGTCTTGACATATGGATGCGAGTCATGGGCAATGACTACAACCCATAAAAGCCAGATCCAAACTTCAGAAATGAGGTATCTGAGGGAGGTGGTTGAAGTAACAAGAAGAGACATGGTCCGCAACCAGACAATATGCCAACACCTAAAATCCCACCCCCTGCAGACCCGAGTAGAACAGTCCCAACTAAGATGGTTTGGCCATGTCTGCAGAATGGGAGAAGATCGGCTGCCATGACAAGCTTGGGAAACAAAGAGCCAGGGATCCAGACCCCCAGGACAACCCAGAGTCCGCTGGGAGGACAACATTAGACAATCTTTGAAGGACCGAGGACTAGAATGGAACCAGGCCAGGAGGAAGACAGCCGATAGGATAGTCTGGCGCTCTCTCTTCCAAACCTCTACACCTCACGGTAGAAGGGGAACGACTAAGTAAGTAAGTAAGTTATTGACAAAGAACAAGAATTGCCTCTATGGTATTTCATTGAAAGCAGGTTTCTGATCTTTTTTCTTTTTTTTTCAGTGCAGTATTAGTTCATGTGACTTTAACAAAAGCTGAAAGCTGGATTTGTTTGTATTTTTTAAATTTTCCGTCATAGCTTCACTTGTTCTATTTTTTAATGGTTTTCATTTTGACAGAAATTATTTTCCACTTTTTTTTTTTTAATTTAAAAAATTTTAAAAATACAAACAAATCCAGCTTTCAGCTTTTCTAAAGTCACATGAACTAATACTGCACTGAAAAAAAAAATGGAAAATAATGATAACTGAAGCAGTGACATTTTTAAATTGTCACATATTTATCCAAAAGGTCTTTCAAACTGTACTTACATATTTTCTCTTCAGTATTATCGCAATTATCATCACTTGTTTTTATAATAGCGTTTCCTCAGACTGCCCTGTACATGATAATATACATTTTCTTTCTGTCTGCCAGATACCTATTTAAAATTGCACTACAGTGAAACTATGAAATGAGTTGGGTTTTGCCGTGTGCGGATTTTCATTAGAAATCTCTTTCCAGCACGGAAGAATTTTTTTTCTGATATGACTTTCATGCTCTAACTAATATATACATATAACCACTAAGGCTCTCTTTACCAATTGTGAGCTTTCTGTGGCTTTTTTTTTTCCCCCATCCCAAAGTTTTAATTCTGTTGAATAAATGCCATATTTAAAGAGATGTTTTTACAATAAAGGTACATTTTAAAACTGCAAATATTTTGTGGGTCTCAGCTAGTGTTGTAATAAAGTTATACGTAAAATTAAAGAACATATAACCTACAATATTTAAAATGTGAAAATCTAACTATTAACCTTTTTAAAGGCATCATTATGCTATACCAGTGCACACCATGACAAAAAAAATTATGTTATGGCACAAGAGATAGAAACTTTGTAAGTAGGTCACTAAAAGAAATTAGTTTAAATTGTTACAAAGACACTTATTTGTCATCATTCTTCTCCACACAGAATGTCCCATTATGACAAAAGGTGAGAGCAGCAAAGCAAAACGACCACACATAGCAGTAGCGAAGGATGAAGACTCACCAACTGTCATTTACTTACCCACAGGAAGTGTCACACATGTAAAGGAATCTAAGAAAGGCAAGGCAAAAGTATCCAGCCATTTCTAACAATTGCTGTGTCGTGAAGTTTGAATGTAACTTTTAGTTGACTCAAGAAAAGTAGTATGTTTTAATATAAATTTATAAGAATGACTGCAGGAAGACTATAGAGTGATTGACAAGTCTCTCCTTTTTTTACTTACTTAGTCATTCCTCTTCTGCCCTGAGGTGTAGAGGTTTGCCTATTGGCTGTCTTCCTCCTGGCCTGGTTTTAATCCAGTCCTCTGTACCTCCGAGATTGTTTAATGGTGTCCTCTCAGCGGACTCTGGGTCATCCTGTAGGTCTCGATCCCTGGCTCTTAGCTTCCCATACTTGTCATGGTAGCTGACCTTGCATTCTGCCAACATGGCCAAACCATCGTAGTTAGGACTATTCTACTTGGGTCTGCAGGGGCTAGGTTTTGAGGCCTTGCCATATCGTCTGGTTGCAGACCATGTCTCTTCTTGTTACTTCAACCACCTCCCTCAGATACCTCATTTCTGAGGTTTGGAGCTGGCTTTTGTGGGTTGTAGTCATTGCCCATGACTCGCATCCATACGTCAAGACGGACATAGGTGGAGCAGTATACAGCCATCTTGGTATTCTTACCAACCCCTCTATTGCTGAGGGATCCTCGATTTATGGCCTTAAAAAGTCTCCCAGCTGCTGCTCTGTGGATAACCAACTCTTCTTTGATGCCTCCCTTCCAGTCAATGACAACTCCCTTTAAAAAAAAAAAAAAAAAGTTTTTTCTTCATTTCTGTCCAATTGATTTATATAAAACAAACACCAAATTACAATTAATGGATATGTTATAACATAAAATGCTGTCACATCAATATTACAGCTCGATGTGAAATATGGTCTGCTCAACACATGACCATAGCGCAATGTCTCTTGCAACATCAGTTTGTAGGCCATGCTAGATTTTATTTTCAACCAATCAATTCAGTCAATACCCTTTAGCTTCCCAAGGTGCAAAGGCCTTCAACAAACACATGCCAAGTCCTCCTGTCACGTGCCATAAAATGCATACATTCACACAATTTTACAGTTTTGATTTACTCTATTTTGATTGAGTGGAAGGGGGAGAAGATACTATATTTAGATATCATAAATCAGATTTTGTTATCTCAAATTTTCTACATTATATATCCTAATTATAACCATCAAGGGTTGAATGGGATACTTTTGTCTTTAAAAAAAAGAATGCCATAAGCTCAAGCTCTTTCCATGTTTTATTCAACAATTTGACTTCTGTTTCCAATTCTCTTCTCCATGTGTTGCTTGGTCTACCTCTGCCTTTTTTACCCTGGGGTTCCAGAACAAGGCTATCCTCATGTTTTCTCAGTGTGTGTTCTATCCATTGTCATTATGTTCTTCTCACATCTTGTTCCCCTGGCACTTGTCTGGTTCTAGTAATCAGTTCCACACTAGGGATACCACTTCAGTCTTTCTATTCAACACAAGCACCCATTTATGAGAGTATGTAGCTTTTTGGTGGTTGTTTTTGCAGTTCTCCATGTTTAAGAGCCTTATAATAGGATTGACGACATTTTAATTAAAGATTCTGATTTTTGTGCTGGACTTGATTTCTTTTGATCTCCATATATTTCTCAGTGCATTGAAAGATTCTCTAAGCCTTTTGTATTCTTATTTTGCCTTCATTGCCTGTCCTGTCAACAGTGTCATCTTGTACAAGCGAGCCCAATTTGTGTCCATGCCTTTCCCCTACAAGAACAGCACTAGGTGACAGCAAGTACTGCTGGAGATTAAGGAAAGAAAATAGAGATGCATGGGATGCACCATCAGGAAAAAGTAATTGAATATAACGTTTTAACCAGACATGCCTGTGACTGGAACTCTCAAGGGAAGAAAAATAGTGAGAAGGTTAAAGAGAAACTGGAGGATAGTGGAAGACGAAACTAAGACAACCAAGCTTTTATGGGCAGAGTTTAAAAAATATGATCTAAAACAGAAATAGGTAGCAAGCAACAGTTGCATGGAATGAAAAGGACAGAGAGAGAGAGAGATAGTTCTTGTATAAGCAAGACCAGTTTATTCCAGATCTTTCAGGCTATTTGTTTGTTTATTCTCTGTTGTACTCCATGCTTCCTTCTTTATACTGTGTTGTTCAGTTTCAAGATCATGTGAGAGTATCTATTTTTATATGTTTATAGAAGTCCTAAACGTCTAAAAATGTATATTCCCAGTAGCAACATACGGCTGCGAGACTTGGACACTCAATAAAACAGTTGCAAAAAAGATTACATCATTCGAAATGAAATGCTACAGAAGGATGTTGAGAATACCCTGGACAGAAAAAAAGACCATCAGAGAAGTACTGCACTCACTAAACGTACAGGAACATTGGCTCCTAAATACCATCGCAATAAGGAAGCTGAAATTTTTCGGTCATATAAAAAGACATAATAGTCTGGAAAAAACAGTGATGGAAGGCATGGTCCCTGGAAAAAGGGGAAGGGGTCGACCTAGACGATGGTGGACCCAGGACATCACAGAGAGTCTGAACTTGTCTTTGGCTGATGCAGGTCGACTTGCCCAGAATCGTGATGCGTTCAGAGCAGCTGTAATGGAGACAACGTTCTGGAAAGAATACGTCACATGATGATGATGAAACGTCTCCATCCTATTCTTTCTTGTTCAAGTGTCTTCAGTGACATTGTTAGTCCCTTTATTTTAATGAAGTTGGATTGTTGTTTCTTTTCTATTTCCATCAATAAATTCAAATGTTATATTTTTGCAAAGGTTTCATTTTTGACAGAAAGCAGTAACTAAAGCAGTGACATATTTTAACTGTCATAGATTTGTCCAAAGGGTTTTCCAAATTAATCTCACTGTATCCATCTTTGCTGTTTTGAATCATGGCAAGTTTCAGTGCTTTCTTGGGTTTTTAATGTAGTCTGTTTAGTGGTTAACCCATTCCTCCATAAAGCTTCCATCACCCTCAGCCCAGCTTTGTCTCTTCTTCATGCTCTATATTCTGATAATGTAGAAAGCAAAATGGTGTTGATCACTCTCATGAATAGTCCATTTCATTCTGTATTGATCATTCATCTTTTAAGCCCCTGAAATGAGCAGGGATCTACTACAAATGTTTGCCATCTTGCAGAAAGCCTGCACCAAATATGACATAAGATTTGACACTGGTGACCTCTTTTGCAATTTATTTTACCTGATAACATTAACAGCTCCATGCACAATCTCACATTAGTGACATCTTATGACATGCCTGGCAGAACGATGGTTCTCTCTTTCTTTCTCCACAGAAGCCCCTGAAAATTTGACAGAAATCTAATTTTAATCAAGAAGTAATTCCAATGCATGCACTGGCGGTCGCCCAACAGTTTTTTTGCCATCTGCCAGTTGTCCGTAGAAGATATCTTTTGGGATGCGACCATCTTCCATGCGGCGGACATGGCCAAGCCAGCATAGTCTGCACTGTCTAAACAGTGTATACATGCTTTGAAGGCCAGTACATGACAACACCTCAACATTTGTCACTTTGTCCTTCCACAGAATACTGAGGTTGTAGCATAGACACCTTAGATGGAAGGTATTGAGCCTTCTTTCTTGCTTAGCATAGGTTGATCATATCTCACTGCCATATAGAAGTGTGCTGGTGATGCAGGCGTTATATACCGCAGCTGGGGTCTTTGTTGTGAATTTGGAGTTTCCCCAGACATGCGTTGTGAGGCGGGAAGAGGTAGCTGCAGCTATGCCAATGTGGCTGTCAATTTGTGTCCAGAGAGTGTTTGTCATTGATGGTAGACCCCAGGTATGTGATGTGGTGCACCCCTGCCAATTGATAGTTATCAATAGTGTTAGTTATTTTCTTTAGACTTATTGTGAGGCCAAACTTCTTGCATGCTTGGATGAAGCGATTCATCAAGCTCTGAAGCTCCTGTTGACTTTGAGTGATGATTACGGCATCATCAGCAAGGATATGAAGATAATATCTAACATTCTGTAATGAGTATCATTAGCCATTGGTGTGCCTGGATCTTAGTCTAATCTTCTGTCTTTGGACTCACATAAGGAGAAGCTCTGCTTTCATCACAAAATTTACAGTATTACGTGGCCATATATATTTTTTGGTAAACAGGCGATAAAGGATAATAAGCATCTAGCAGTACACTACAGTGTTATTATTCATTACTTGAACGAAAACTGGATCTGAAGGGTTTGTGAGAAAAGGGCTTCCTTTAGGATCTGAGAGGAATGAGACTAGGGGGTTGAGATCTGAATAGAAACAAAGAGTGAAATCCAAGGCCTGAAAATGGTAAATGATAAATATAAACAAGTATGTGGCAGGCACTCGTAAGAAATAAGTAGGAAGACACTAGACAAAAAAAAAAAAATGAAACACACCTGTATTAGGGGCACATAACTCACAATTTCTTACCTGTGCTTCAGTGGCTATTGCTCTAGCAATCAATCCATACAGGAACAACTAACAATACACAAAAATACTGGTCTGCAACTTAAAAATGTAGCGCTCAGAGTACTCATTTGCCAGAGTACTCATTTGCAAATAGTCCACAGTTTTTAAAACTTTTTGTTTCTCATATAACAGTTTTATTGATGAACTGAATGTTTCATATCTCTTGTGATGCAGAAGTTCTAGTAATCATGTTATACTCTGCATTAGTACAGGATCTGAGATTAGGCCATTAGGATTTTAGACTTTTGAAGGTTTGACACTTGCAAATATGGTACGAGCAAATAACTTGACACTACACTTTAGGCTTCATGAAATTGCTTTTGACAACTGGAAAAGATCCAGAAATGTTAATTAAAACACTGGTTAAAATAATTACTTCATGCTTCTAATTAACAGAAAATGTCTGTTTGAGCAAACTTCTGATAAGTAGAAACATGTTAGATGGTCCAACCAAATTCTAGTCCAGACTGCACTGTATTTGATTTCAGAAACATATTTCTTTATTCTTACTATCATAAGACAGATATCTTTTTTCTTGCTGATCATCATTACTTCCAATGCTGATTTATTACATATTGCTACATTTTGTTCACAGAAAACATCCTAAATGAAGTAACGGGTCAAGGCCATCACGTGACAGGCAGTCAGTTTTCACACTTGTTCACAGAAGGAGATGCCTCTGCCAATCGCATGTTCTCTTCCAATAATATGACGGGTGATATGTTTCCATATCAGAATCATGCACAGATGAACACACCTATGGCACGGATCAGTGGTACTGACCGTGGAGATCTGGCTACCTATGGTGGGATGTACTTTGATGGCACCTTCTATCACTACTTCTCCCCAGTACAAGACTCTAGCAATGGTAACTACTTCCATACTGGTGGAAGCAACGAATATGTCAATCCAAATGCAGTCATTCCCATGACATCCTATACTCCCAGGACCTCAGCTTTCAACACATCACGAAAATGTGACCGCACTTCAACAGAACTTGACCGGTTTGGTTTGACTGACCAGAACTCTGATTTGTTTAATAACAATTGTGGTATTGCTGGTGTGAAACCTAACAATGCCTGAACATTTTGTCATCATTAATTTTAACTGCTATTGAGATGCACTAAGTTGTGCATTCAAGTAACTGTTTCATTAAGTGCATTCAACTGTGCATAGTCAGGGTAATTATTTTATTGTCCTGTTTAGGAATTTTCTTGACATCATGTCAAGTGATATACTCTTACCAGGTTTATTTGTGTGAAATATAACAACTTACCAACTTCAAATTCTAGTAGCAAAGATTGCTGAAGATTTGAGCATGGAAGCTGTTCAGTAATCGTTAGCTGATGTTGTCTTACTTTACACACATAACATCAGGTGATGTTTACTTAGTTATAAACATAACATCAGATGCTGTTTACTTAGTTACAAACATAACATCAGATGATGTTAGCTTCTTTATTTAATTAGTTATATTATTAACTGTCACTTTTGTGTTATTTGTATCTAAAGCAGGACAATTCTGACATGTTTAGCCAGGCTGGATGTTTTTTTTTTTTTTTAATAGTTTATTTGCATCTCATAATTGTTTTATTACTCGCATAAATTAGCCAGTCTGCCTCAGGTTTCTGACATTACAATACAGTGTTTGCCCTGTCTGTTTTTTTTTTTTAATGGAACCAACATTCCTGAAGGATATAATCTATAATTTGCTTTTGTTCCCCACTAGGGCTTTGTGTAATGTTTGCCAATTTTAATTTATTGATCAGATGGTGTTCTCTGTCTTCCTGTTTGTTTCATGTGGAACCTAGAACTGCTATTGCTACTTAACACTAATTGCATCATGTGCCATCATCTTTAGCTCTACAAACTTTTCTTCTGGTTCTCTTTGGTCTCCCTTTTCTTTTATCATTGAAGAGAAATGCTCCCAGGCATGTCATAAGGGGAGACTAATATGAGGTTATGCATTGACCTGGCAACCTCATCATGTAACACAAATTGCACAGAAACCACAAGTGCAAGAATATGTGAATGCTTGGTGCAGGCTTCCTGCAAGGAGGACCAGCTTCAGCAGTAGGCTCCATAATGAGAACACGGAAACAAAAAAGAGATAAGACATCCTGATTTGATCTTCATTCATTCATCATTCATAACCCTCCACTCCCAGAGGAGCTTAGGCCTTCAACAAACACATGCCAAGTCCTCCTGTCACGTGCCATCATCTCAAGTTCTTTCCACGTTCTCCTTATCATTTGTTACAATGTTCAATGATTTGTTCTTGCTTTATCAATATTATTTTCCAGTTAGGTAAAGCTGAATTCTTCTTCAGTTATCTGCCTGGACATTGATCTTTGTAGCTTCCTCTAAATTATTTGCTTTGATATTTAGCCCTGTTTTTGCTGTTTCTGTCGCCAGTCTGTTCCTTCTTGCAAGTCTTGTATTTTTAATGTGATAAAATTATATGTCATTAGCACGCAAAAGTCCTGCACCTGTTTCTCAGATGTTCACTGTATTTGTTTTTCTTCCTTGCTTTTATTTGTTCTATGTCCCAATACATAACCATGAGGAAGATCATTTTAAAAGCAGACATCCTTGCTTGACCTGCTAATGTATTCATATTACAGAAAAAAATATGACTGGAAAGGCAGGCCTCAATGAATTTACTTGATTTTGGATGACATAAAAAAGTTCCTCAGAAGGGACCTTAGATATAATACGCCACAGTCGAAAGTTTTACCAAGCTTTTTGATTTGAATGGAGCGGTTAGGAATATTACAAAAATTAAAAAAGTAATTTTTTTCTTAATATTTAATTTAACCTGGCCGGATGGCCTATTCTGAGCAGTGAACTAAGATGGTCTTAATTTTACAAACGGATAGATGATATTGAAGATAATGACAAAAGACAGTGTAGTTCACATCATCGACAGACTGTGTTGAATAAAAAAGTGTCGCAATTTGCACACAAAAACACGACCTTGGACGCAGGTGTTCAAATTTACTTAGTATGGAGGAGAGGGTTGTTGAGCGGTAGCTGTGTCTAAATATAACTTTTAACGACAAAATTTTGGAGGGGAGAGAAAGGTTTGTTCAAAAACCAAGCACATTTTTTTTAGAAACACAAGTAGAGACGGACAGACTAACAGATAAACATCCATACTTGACTGAAGCATGACTGAAATGACTTTATGGTAGGAAATTTGAAATTTAAAATAAACCGAGGCAGTGATTGGCCACAGACAATCATATCATTAGCGCTCAGACGCGAAAGTGGGGCCATTCTTCAATAGTTGTTCAGTGATAGACACAGATTTTAAAGTGTGGTGATTCCATATGAAAGCAAGTGAAATAAATTTATGGACGCCATACTATAGCCAGCAGCTCAGCTGAGTTTTGCTAGCAATTCTGTGTTATTTATTCATAATCTGGTAAGATTGAAATTATTTCCTTATATATTTTGAATATTGTTTCATGTTTGAGTGATTTGATACTGCCATATCGAAATCTAGCCTTACAAACAAGTAGGGATTTGCTCTAGACCCCCCGCCCTAGTCAGGGTCTAGGGACCAACAATGTACATAAACTCCAGCAAGGATTATGCAAGACAGATCAAGTGTTGAGAATAATGATACATATTACCTATCCTCTTTTAGGGCCGAAAACTAATAAACATTTTTCAGGATCTATGGTCTGGGAGGATCTATCTGATGTAAAACCACCATGGTAAATGTGCTGTTTGGTCAGAGAGATCTGACCTGTCTGTATGATGTGGTTGTTGTGTCACTGTTGTGTCCAGACGTGGGTAGAGAATAGATTTTGACACATGGCCCATACTTTGATTGCAGAGCTGCGAGTTTCTGTCGTCAACAAAGCAGTGTCTATTCAGTTGGTGACTTTACTCGAGTGTATCTGTGCAGTATTTGTGACAGAGACCACCATTATTGCCCGCCAGCACGGAGAGGTGGGACCACCTGATTTCAGCACCAGAGCGACAACTACCAGATGAGTGAGCCTCTGGTCTGCTGGACTTTCACCAACGCCCTTTAGTTACTAAGAACCCCATAAAGATTCCCACCATTTTCTGGACACTGTGTAGTCAATATAGACAGGTGTGATGAGGCCACCCCAACAGCACAAACAGTACTATCCTCCCAAGTAGATGAATACTAGAACATTTTAATAAAACTAACTAGTATAGTACATATATATGTACACTATTGCATTTATGATATAATATTCTCTGCATTTCTTTTCATAATCTCTAAATCCTTTTAAGTTCTGGTCAACCTAAAAAATTGACACAGAACAAAATAAATGTAATATACTTATATCAAAAAATTTTACACACGTGAGTTAGTTCAGTGTATTTTAACATTTATTAATATTATTAGTCTTGTTAATATCTGTGGGTATATTTATAATCCATTACACCACACTACATATCATAACCCTAGACACTTTACGTAGCCACATTCATCAAAAAAAATTAAGTGTGAGGTCGTAGTGGTAGCAAGAAAGGCCTTCTGACAATTCACCACTACATTTTATCTCAGGAGCCTTCACAGCTGGCCTCATACAATTTACATTTAGTAATAACACCATCATACAATACCAACAAACACCACTACAAATTACCATATGAGTGAATGGTGATCTTGATTAACCAAAGCTAAAAATCACCATATTCTTCGACACAGTTCTCTGATTGAGCGCAGTTCATTCTAATCTACAATACTTTTAACAGAACCTGAATAACCATCGCATTTAGGTTAAGCAAATTTAGTATATGACAAGAACTAAACAAGCTCCAGTGGAACGAGAAATAAGAAGACGCTTAAGATGGATAGGATACACATTTAGAAAACCTGCTGAAAGCAAAACTGGGAAGTCCTTGTTCTGGAATCCCCAGGGTAAGTTTGGTAGAAGAAGACCAAAGAACACATGGAGAAGAGAACTTGACAGACACGAAGGGGATGAAAAAGACACGGAAAGACTTCAAGCTGATGGCATGGGACAGGAAGACATGGCATGGGACAGGAAGACATGGCGTACGTTTGTGGAAAGCCTATACTCTTTAGGGAGTTAAAAGGTGAAAGAAGAAGAAATGCAGTATACAACAAGAACTAGACAAGCTCCAGTGGAACAAGAGATGAAAAGACGACGCTGGAGATGGATAGGACACACATTGAGAAAACCTGTTGATTGCATATCTGGGTAGTCCTTGTTCTGGAATCACCAGGTTAAGAGAGGTAGAGGAACACTTACTGACCCAGTCATTAAACTGCAATGAGGTTATATCTCTAAAGAGCTATAACTCTGTCACAACTGTATTTTACTTCCCCTGCATAAATACAGTTTGATAACTTCAATTATTAAAGCGCCTAACATGTGTAACGCTAAATAAGACTACAGTACCTATCCATGTCACTGAATAAATCTTGTCTTCACCAGGAAGCAATATTGTATATTCTGAAACATCCTAGATATACTAAAAGGTGAAACAGGGTGACTTAAATTTATCTTCAATGAATATCTATGTGACTACTGTTTTTTTTTTTTTTTTTTTTTGCGTTCGTCGCCCGCTAAAAAAATTTTCTGGTAAAATGGAAATTCGTGTAAAAACCATAAAAGAAAAAAAAATTTGTTAAAAAACAACATTTGAAGAAGCCTTGCTGAATTATAGTCTTATCTAATTCCTTCCAAGCAGCAAGAACTCACTCTGCGACATCTGTGAGAGTTGGTTGACTCATACGGCCACCAGCAGTATATGTGTGATTACCGTCGCTTAACCATGCATTCCATTTACAACGGATAGCATCTTTCATCGGCTTATTAACAGCGACGTCTAAAGGCTGCAACAATTATAACCAGAACAGATTTGATTTTCTTCATTTCCTTCTGGATAGAAGGCATCTGATGACACCGAAACGAGTCGAGCACCAACATGGAAGATTGTTTTCGGAGACCACCTGGACGTGTTGCCCAAACACATTTTAACCAGTCAATGGTTAGTGCTTCATCCATCCATCCTTTAACATGAACACGGATGTGTACACCTTTCGGAAATTGTACTCCTTTTGGTAGAGTATTTCTCTTAAAAATTATGAAAGGCGGCAACTTTCCTCCATCTGCAGTACACGCTAACATAACGATGAAAATGACGTATTTTTTAGTACTCGCGTAAAATACACACCGAGTTTTAGCGGGCAAAATGAGTAAAAATTGTGCATATTATATGCGAGATTTTACGGTAATCTCAAACCCTGTACAGTTTATTTTAACATGGTTACTAGAAAATCTACATCACAAGACATACTATATTCATTTCAACTATAAAATGGTCATATGAGAAATAAAGTGAAAAAATGTCTACCTCAGGACCCTTCTGCACATGTTCATTCTGAGGCATGCTCTAGCTTTGCACTTTGTGTGCTCACTCAGTGGTTAATACAGAGACTTTATTACCAGGGCAAGAACTACTGTAGTAAAGGCAGGTTGTAGTTATCTGCCCATAACCAGGTACTTTCTGAAGTTCCATCTGAAAATTATATCATTCTGAGCAGTGTTCCTTTCTTCATTTAGTCTTGTCTTATTTTCGTTCACCCCATGTGAAGTCTAAAACCAAATCAGCGACAAAAATTACACTGTTAGAAACAGTGTTACAAATACTTGTAATTTGGTCTTCTTAGAAAGCACAGAGATGTCACTGCTTAAGTGAGTTCAAAGTTAAGTTGGGATACAAAAATTACCTTGAGTTATGCGGACTTCACTGTATTTTAGTTAATTCTTTTTCATTCCATAATACTGAATGGCACACATTCTTTTATTTAGCACACCTTATAAGTTATATCTAAAGATGCAGATGGAAACCATTTTGACATGTTTTGCAATTTGGAGTAAAGGGAAAAAAAGTATGGAAAATGTCCACGCATATACAAATTTAATCATACTCAAAACAAAGACGTGTTTTTATAAAACTTAACCTTGTGAAGAAAAATATTTCTACACTGTACTCAGTGAGCCTGTTCAGTGCAGCCACTGTCCCCACTTGTATTTTCATCCTTTCGTGTAGCAAGAACAGCTATGCTATGGACCCATGAAGGAAAGCGAAAGAGAGGCCAACCAAAAACAACTTGGCGGAGAACTGTTGATGCTAAGATGCAAAGAATGAACCATAGCTGGGGCACTGCACGAAGGATGGCCTCCGACCGAGCAAAGTGGAAGCAGATTTTGCTGCCCTACAAGACGCCACCACGCGTGATGGCTTTGACAGTCGGTGACTAAGGATCAAAAAAGAGATGTAACCAATTTTACGCTATTTTGTAGCATTATAGAATTCAGGACACCAGATAACAGATCCCATACCTGTGCAAAACGTTTTTCATATGTTATTTTTGGTCCAGCAGTACTTGGACATTACCTCTTGGGTCATTGCCATGATGGTGGCCATGGCATTTTAATGTTAGATCTCTTGATTTGTTATCTCTTCTCTAAGGTGATGTCATGTATTAAAGTGTTTAGTCTTTGTAGATCTAAGGAGGTAGGTTTGCTTGCACAGGCATTCATCAGTCCCAGAGGTATGTCAGTTTAAAACAGGGACACCTGGTATTTGCTTCACCACTGGAGGGGTGACTTCGATGGGTTTTGTTTTATGGTGAAGTGTGCATTTAACATTTTGTGGAAGTTCTTTGTCAGTCATTACTTCATTTGTATTATTGCTTGATAATGACAATAATGATCTGTTGGGATTTATTGGTTTTCATATTTTTACACTTCACACATTTGATATGAAAAACTTTGCTTTGACTTGATTGTCAATATTTCTTTATTTTGTGATTAGTTTTCATCACTGGCTACAGAGGTTTTAGGGTAGAGATTTACAGTCAAAATTAAAATTTGAATCCTCTGCTTGAAATGAGTCCATGGATATTATTATTGTTATTTTTAAAGAAAGTAATATGGCAACCAAAATTAATGCCCCATTTACCTACTGTATGTTGATAGTTCAGGGCGGCGATGCCTAAAGTAGGTCACATGAATAGAAACTAGAACACACATTGTTATAGTTTGTAATTCTATTAACAACTGAGTATTCCTAAGTCTGGAAGTGCCAGCAATGCTAAGTCTAGACTTTTTCAATGATCTACTCAGATTACATTTTGTTATTTTAAATTCTCCCAGTTTTCACTTGTGTTAACTGATAGTATGGCTCTTTCTTTGACAAACCTCTACACTCGAGGGTAGAAGAGCAACAACTAAGTTCCACAAATGTGCTCAATAAAAAGTCAAAACAAATGTGTATTTTTCAGTTTCTGCTATTGCTCAGTAAATTCAGTAAGCTCATATTCTCATTCCTCTGATATGGTCAGTAAATTCCAATAAAGTTGTTATATTTTCCCCACAATGATTTTCTGTCAGTCATCTTTTTTCTACTCACTTCTTGATTTACATGCAGTAGCCACTGATTGGGCCCCATGTAGTTCATCACCTTTCAGCTCCCCAAGGAGCATAAGCCTTCAACAAACCTGTGCCAAGTCTTCCTGCACTGTGCCAAGTCTTCCTGCACTGTGCCATCAGCTCAAGGTCTCCCTATCCCGTGTGGTTGATTTGCCATAACTCTTTTCTGGGAGATCTTTATTTTTTTGTTTTGCCTGTCATGGCAGAAGTGATTGCATCATTAATAGGCCGTGCTGCCCATGGTGGACTTCCGGTGTTATGTCTTTCGGTTCGCACTATTGACCTTGTCATCAAAGCATCATTTTTGGTTATGTGTAGATGGCAGTGAGGATAGTGTGATTCGCTTGCATAGCTAGGCGGGGCTGTCGCACGGAAGGTCCAGTGTTCAAATCCTGGGTAAGCCACTCATGTCTTGTTTTTCTGTTGTCTAGTGTTCTACTTCTTTATTTCTTACGAGTGCCTGAAAACATACCTTTATGTTTGTTTCATATTAATTTACAGTTTACAGGCCTCGGGGTTTCCCTTCCTTATATGTTTATACAATACCAAAACCTACCCTCTGTCCTGTACTTACTGTTCTAAGTCTACTATCATGTACTAGACACAGTATTAAGGTCTCTTTGTCTTGTGTGGACTGGCCTATGCTGTCTGATAGGGAAACAACAGAAGTGATTGCGTCATTAATAGGCCGTACTGCCCATGGTGGACTTCCGGTGTTATGTCTTTCGGTTCGCACTATTGACCTGTCATCAAAGCATCATTTTTGGTGATGTGTAGATGGCAGTGAGGATAGTGTGATTCGCTTGCATAGCTAGGCGGGGTTGTCGCACGGAAGGTCCAGTGTTCAAATCCTGGGTAAGCTACTCATGTCTGTTGTTTTTCTGTTGTCTAGTGTTTTACTTCTTTATTTCTTACAAGTGCCTGAAAACATACCTTTATGTTTGTTTCATATTAATTTACCTTAGAGGGGAGTATGTTGGGGGCTCAAGCAAGCATTAGTTCAGTGAAGTGACAGGAATAATAGTGATTTCATTAGCCAAATACATTTGATATTTTTCTCACAGGTCAGTGTTTGGGAAGAGTTTCATGTAGCCACGTGGATAATTTTTGGTTGTGTTTCTTATAATTATTATTGAGGAGTTGCTGATTATCTACAGTGTGCCCATAAATTATTCACCCCATTATAAGCTTCAATATATGTTAGAGGAGCTACTTTAAAAACATTTTTCGGCAATTAATAACAACTCAAGACATTTTTAATGAAGTAAACTACCACAGTTCAGTCAGTGCATCAGTAAACCAGAATTAAGTAAACTTCAACGTGAGCCCCATTAGTAGCATGCAGAACATCAAGGCTATAGATGAAGTTAATGTATCTTCAATCCGGTATTTTCTTCTTTTTCGTTCCCACTCAGACGTCAACTTGAATATGTTCAAAGAAAGCAGTGATCAGTTTGAGGCTGTTGATATCTCCGTAGAGTTTTTTCCAGGAATTGTACTGGTGATGGCCATATGTACTTTATTAGTTCCTATGTTGGGCATCTTTGAAGCAGATGTTCAGCAGTCATTTTATTGGTGCCGCAGTTACACTCATCAGTAGTTCCTATCTTTAACTTGTTGAATAGATGGTATCCCAATCTATTGTAATCTGAAGATTACCACTTGTTCACTTCTGCTGAGCTGGTAATATGCATCATTTTTTTTTTTTTGGTGGCCTGAATGATCTGCTTCCCACTTTCTCCTGTATCTGCGCTTGATAAAAACTCTTGGCCTCTTCAGGCTGCATATCCTCAAACTGAGGTGGGGGTGCAGCATATGATTCAAGCATATCTAGGTCATTTGTAGTCTTCAGTGTTTTCATGGAAGAAAAATGGTCCAATCAAACGAGTATGAGAAAGAATACGTTAAACTCTGGGGATTGTCGCATTCGTGTTTTATAAATTCAAGATGATTTTCTGATCCCCGTATAGGGCAATTGTGTCTGTTAACTTTACTACACAAATTGTCTTGAGTTGTGTTAGTAATTACCGCAAACCGCTTTAAGATAGCTCGTATAGTAATTAATTTATTAAGGATTACAATGGGGTGAGTAATTTATGAACACTTTGTATGATGATGAAAGTCTTAATTAAAAATGTAGGGAATACGTAAGTGTGTTGGACTTAGTTGCTGCAAGCAGACATGGACAGCTGGTTATTAATAATGACCTAATACAGCACACTATTGTTTGACATTACGTACACAGTCAATATTTGTTAAAAATCCTTATTCCATGATTCTAGGTTTTGAGGCCATACTTCTTCCCCAGATACCTTATTTCTGTGGTTTGGAGCTGGCATTTGTGGGCTGTAGTTATTGCCCATACTTCAAGACTGGAACACAGGTGGAGTAGTATACAGCCATCTTCATACCAACTTCTCTTTTGCTGAGGAATCCTCGATTTATGGCCTGAAAAAGTTTCCCAGCTGCTGCTCTTTGTGTAGCCAACTCTTCTTTGATGTCTCCCTTCCAGTCTATAACAGCTCAGAGGTATTTAAAGTGGTTGACCTGCTCCAGGACCTGTTCTCCCAGCTTAATCTGATGCTTTCTTTCCTCTAGTGAAATCACCATGGTTTTTGTTTTGGAGCTGCTGATGACTATCCCCCTCTTCTCCAGCTCTTCCTTCGACTTGCAGGTTGGATTGAAGATGTGCCTCTCATTTATCAATTAGGGTAACATCTTCAGCAAATGCCAGCTCTGAAATACATATGTGTCTCTTCCAGTGCCGCACTGAATACTTTCTTGTCATCTCCTTACATGCTTTGATGACATCGTCCATGAGGAGTATGAAAAGATAAGGTGACAGAATATCACCTTGTCTTACACCAGTGGTGGTCCTGAACTCTTCTGACTTATGGTTTGACATCTTCTCATAATTTTTGCAAGACTTGTAGAAGCTCTGTATAGCTTGAATCAGAGGTGCTGGAATGTTTTTCTTTGCCAAGCAGTCCCAAAGTTTGCTCCAGTAGACCTTGTCAAACGCCTTTTTCAGATCCAAGAAACAAAGATGCATCTCACCTTTATACTCAAGGGCCTTTTCACTCAGCTGTCTGAGTGAGAAGATAAGGTCTTGAGTACTTCTGTTTGCTCGGAAGCCACATTGGACCTCATCCATCTGTGGCTCAACTATGTGTCTCTGCTCCAGCATTCTAGAATAGATTTTACCAGGGGCATTGAGAAGAGATATGCCTCTATGATTTCCACATTGTCGGTTGTCACCCTTTTTTGAAAATGAGTGTTATGATGGCAATCTCTCAATCCTTTGGTATGGTCCTGTAGCACCAGGCTGCCTGAAGGACCTCAGGATTAATAGGTCACCCACTGCTCTCATGTACTTAACCATTTCTGGTGTTAAATCATCATGTCCTGCTACTTTGCCCATCTTGATTTTCTCAAGTGCTGCCTTCAGTTCTTCCATCTTGATGCCATCTTCGTCACAATTGATTTCCTCTTCTGTGATAGTGCTTGTCGTTTCTGAGGCTTGACCTTGCTCACCTCCAAGGAGCTCTGAGAAATATTCTTCCCATTACTTCCTTTGGGTCAGTAAGCAATTTATCTTACTTGTCCTTTATAAATTTAAGAGGGCATACAACAAATTGCTGTATAAACCACCACAACAAAGAGCACATAAAATGTTTTGAATCAGACACAAAGAAAAAGGGACAAGGAGTCATGGATCTCAATGGCAACATGCTCTACAGTGGTGTACCCACATCTGAAAGAGCTAAAGGGGGCGTGGGTTGCATTGTGGCCAAAATCCAGAAAGATAGTATCAAGGGATGGAACTTTGTCTCGGAGCGCATTATGGTTGTAAAACTAAAAGGAGGAGAAACCATAGTCAACCTGGTCATAGTGTATGGGCCAAATGAGGATGAGAGAGCAGAGGTCAAGGAGGAATTCTTCGAGCTGCTTCAAAGGACAGTGGATGACTGCCTAGATGAAATTATCATGCTCGGAGATTTCAATGCCAGAGTTGGAAATGACCATGCTAGATGGGGTGGAGTTATCGGAAGATATGGAGAAGATACTCCTTAGACTTAGATTCTGCACTGAGCAGAATCTGATCATTACCAACACAAAGTTCCCCCATAAGCGCATACATGCATACACTAGGTGTGAACCAACAAAGAATGAGAAGTCAGTGATCGACTATGCCATTGTTAGGAGGAGCTCATTCAAACATGTCCAGGATGCTAGAGTCTGGAGGGGGCCAGAGATTGGAAGTGATCACTACCTGCTTACAATTAAAAGAACAACTGAAAGAGTTGCTCAACTTAGGAACTGCCCAGCATCACGCAAGAAACCAAGTAAACGAACGGAAGAAATGAGCATTAAGACCTACAAGCTGAGAGAGCCAGAAATTAAGACCAGATATCCGCTACAGCGGTGAGAAACACAGAACAACAACCTGACGACTTGGAAACCCTGTGGCTTAAATTCAAGGACATCATAAAGACAGCTGCTGCAGAAGCATGTGGTGAAGTCCGACTTGGGAACAAGAGAAAGAGGACACCTTGGTGGACAGAGGAAGTCAAAGAGAAAATAAGAGAGAAGAAAATGGCATGGAAACAATACTTAGGAGCTAAAAACACAGCAGGACAAATAGAGAAACATAGGTTACTCAGAACAGAAGCAAAGAACAAAGTGCTAGCAGCAAAACAGAAGTCCTGGGAAGAATTTGGAGAAAAGCTAGAAAAAGATGCGCAAGAAAACCAGAAATTGTTCTATAAGACCCTAAAGAACATGAGGAAGGAAAAACAATGCCCTCTCAAATTTATAAAGGACAAGAAAGGCAAATTGCTTACTGCCCCGAAGGAAGTAATGGAAAGAATATTTCTCAGAACTCCTTGATGGTGAGCAAGGTCAAGCATCAGAAATGATAACCACTAGCACAGAAGAGGAAACAAATGGTGATGAAGATGACATAAAGATGTAAGAACTGAAGGCAGCACTGGAGAAAATCAAGATGGACAAAGCAGCAGGGCATGATGGTATAACACCAGAAATGGTTAAGTACATGGGAGCATCAGGCGACCTATTACTCTTAAGGGTCCTACAGGCAGCGTCGTGCAACAAGACCATACCAAAGGACTGGGAGATTGACATCATAACACCAATTTTCAAAAAGGGTGACAATCGACAATGTGGAAACCACAGAGGCATATCCCTTCTCAGTGTCCCTGGTAAAATCTACTCTAGAATCCTAGAGCAGAGACTCCAACGCCTTGCTGAGCCACAATAGGATGAGGTCCAATGCGGATTCCGAGCAAACCGAAGTACTCAAGACCTAATCTTCACACTCAGACAGCTGAGTGAAAAGGCCCTTGAGTATAAGAGTGAGATCCATCTTTGTTTCATAGATCTGGAAAAGGCATTTGACAGGGTCCCCTGGAGCAAACTTTGGGACTGTTTGGCAAGGAAGAACATTCCAGCACCTCTGATTCATGTTATACAGAGCTTCTACAAGTCTTGCAGAAATTATGTGAGGACAGCAAACCATAAGTCACAAGAGTTTCAGGACCACCACTGGTGTAAGACAAGGTGATATCCTGTCACCTTATCTTTTCATACTCCTCATGGACGATGTTATCAAGTCATGTAAGGAGAGAACAAGAAAGTATTCAGTGGGGTACTGGAAGATGAGACAGGTATGTATTTCAGAGCTGGCATTTGCTGATGATGTTGCCCTGATTGCTAAATCAGAGGCACATCTCCAATCCAACCTGCAAGGAAGAGCTGGAGAAGAGAGGGATGGTCATAAGCAGCTCTAAAACAAAATCCATGGTGATATTGATATCATGAGAAGAAAGAAGACATCAGATTAAGCTGGGAGAACAGGTCCTGGAGCAGGTCGACCACTTTAAATATCTCGGAGCTATTATAGACCGAAAGGGAGGCATCAAAGAAGAGTTGGCCACTCGAAAAGCAGCAGCTGGGAGACTTTTTGAGGCCATAAATTGAGGATTCCTCAGCAAGAGAGAGGTTGGTAAGAAAACGAAGATGGCTGTATATCCGCTCCACCTATGTCCCAGTCTTGACATATGGATGAGAGTCATGGGCAATGACTACAACCCATAAAAACCAGATCCAAACCTCAGAAATGAGGTATCTGAGGAAGGTGGTTGAAGTAACAAGAAGAGACATGGTCCGCAACCAGACGATACATCAAGGCCTAAAATCCCACCCCCTGCAGACCCAAGTAGAACAGTCCCAACTAAGATGGTTTGGCCATGTCTGCAGAATGGGAGATCGGCTACCATGACAAGCATGGGAAACAAAGAGCCAGGGATCCAGACCCCAGGATGACCCAGAGTCCGCTGGGAGGACAACATTAGACAATCTTTGAAGGACCGAGGACTAGAATGGAACCAGGCCAGGAGGAAGACAGCCAATAGGATAGTCTGGCGCTCTCTCTTCCAAACCTCTACACCTCACGGTAGAAGGGGAACGACTAAGTAAGTAAGTAAGAATCAGACATCCTGCAAGGGGGAGGTGGTGGCTTCATGCTGCATAAGTAGCAACAAGGGAAATAAATGATCTAGAACAGTGTTTCCCAATCTTTTTCAGATCACTGCCCCCTTGGCTCACAGAGCACATTCCCAGTGCCCCCTCAATTTCCCTGCATTACATTTAAAAAACTATAAATAGCACTGTTGGTTATACACTAGGCTGTATTGAAACTTGATTCTTGTTTATTAACGTTATCACTAGCCGCCCTAAATACTGAGACAATCAAATCTGCAACAAAACAAAGTTGCTCCTGTTTTGAAACACCTGCAGATATCTAATTTATTCAGCTTCCAGCAAAAAGTACATTCGGGCACACCTTGCCAGTGGACACTCACCGATGTTAAACTGGTAAACACTATTTAGCAATAGTTTTCACCTTCCAAAAGATACTGATTAAATCTTAGTGAGCTGGTCATATCCTTCTTGTTAGTTTCTCTTTCTTCGATTTGGACAACAGGAGCTTCGTTATCCTTCACACCCACTTTTTAGCAGACGATTACAGTTAGAGTTTATGATCAGCGATAGTTACCTGAGCTCAGGATGGCAAATGTAGATAAAACTATGCCTTGTTTAATGATCCTAAGTAATACAACTACTCTGTGATCTATCATTCCTATATTGTCCTCGCCTCACTGTTGGGAACTTCTGCTCTAAGGTGTATCGGAAACTGGGACGAGTGAAGTTAGGGAGGAGTGTTGGGACCGGGTTTGTTCAGGTTACGCTCTCCTTTTAAGCACTGATGTCAAGGCCTTGTATAATAAAAACTCTTTTGTATGTATGTGTTACACTGAGTAATATTGTTGAATTTGGCCTGTGAAATCCTCAACCAACCCATTACAACTGAACGCCCCTGCCGCCTAATTTTCCCTTATCACCCCTTTGGATCCACCCAACGCCCACAGGGGGTGGTACGGTACCACTCACTTTGGGAATCACTTATCCAGAAGAATGAAGAAACAGACAAGGTTGGAAAGCTATCTCATCTGATGTAAGCGTATTACAAGAATATGTCAAAAGATTTATCAAGTGGGAAACAGAAAATCATGCCATTAAAAAAAAAAATAATGCTTTTTACCAGCTAAAAAAATTAGAAGGATGAATAATCTTCAGACTCTGCACAGGCCACAACAGAGTGAGACATCACCTGGCCAATAAGCTAAAGATAAGAACTACAGATGAGCGTACGTGTGACACTGATTAAAAAAAAAATGACTGCTCCACATATGCTGCTGGAGAGCCCACATATGAGAAAGTGCATAATGGCCAGCACCAGTTCAGAAAAAAATCTCTACAATGCTAGTAGCTGCTTTCTTCAAGCATATTAGACATTTGTAGTGTATTCGAATGTACATTATTTGTACTTTTTGTAAATAGTGGTCCTTGTAAACGTCTTGTTTGTATTTAGCGGTATGTGCACCTGTTTTCTACCATCACTGGTGTCAATACCTTGCCGAGGTATGGCGGCTTGCGCACCCTGATTACCCATTCTACAGAAAGGAATAGAAAGGTCATTACTGGAATGGAAACCCATCAACAATAGACTGATACGAATAAGATTGAGATTCACCAACACTACAATAATACAATGCTATGCACCAACAAATGACAGCGACGAAGAGGTCAAGGATGTATTCTATCAACAGCTGCAAAAAGAAATGGAAGCCACACCTAGATACGATCTTATCGTAGTAATGGGAGACCTCAATGCGAAAGTTGGAACACACCATACATATGATGAAAGAGTAATGGGGAAATGCGGCAGCGGAACAGTAAATGAGAATGGGGATAAATTAATAAGTTTCTGCAGCATTAACAACCTGGTTATTGGAGGAACACTTTTTTCACACAAAGAAATTCACAAATTAACATGGGAATCACCAAATGGCCGGGACAGAAACCAGATAGACCACATTCATAACAAGATGTGGGTAGTGATCACCACTTAGAAGTACCAAAACTGAAGGTGAAACTCAGAACTGCTGGACCAATTGTAACTACGAGGGGCGTTCAGAAAGTAATGCACCACATCGTTTTTCTCAGGACCTGTTTATTTAAAAAGCATGAAATTTATACACAATATACATGGATATGTCATGTAAACATCGGTATTATTCAACATAATCCCCATCAACTTGTACGGCTTTATGCCAGCGCGAAACAAGTGCATGTATTCCTAGCCCGTACCAGATTTTGTCTTGATCATGTAGCCATTTCTTCGCTGCATGAATCACTCCTTCATCATCTTCAAACCTTGTCCCACGGAGTGCATCTTTAAGTGGACCAAATAGATGAAAATCAGAGGGTGCCAAATCAGGACTATAGGGTGGATGGGGTAGTACAGTCCAACCCAATTTGGTGATTGCTTCCCGTGTTGCCAGACGTGTGTGAGGTCGCGCATTGTCGTGAAGGAGAAGCAGGTCTGCTGGATTCTTGTGCGGCCGAACTCTGCGAAAACGTTGATTGAGTTTTTTCAATGTCTTAATGTAAGCTTGCGAATTGATTGTCTCTCCTCTTGGCATAACGTCCACAAGAATCACACCTTCAATGTCCCAAAAGACTGTGATCATGACCTTTCCAGCTGAAGGAATTGTCTTGAATTTCTTTCTTCGTGGTGATTGCGGATGATGCCACTCCACTGACTGTCTTTTTGTCTCAGGTTCAAAATGATGTGCCCAGGTTTCGTCACCTGTAATGATCTTAGCCAAAAAGTTCTCTCCATCAGCATTGAAACGCTCCAACAATTCAGAAGAAATTGCTTTCCTTTGCAATCGGTGGTCATTTGTGAGACGTTGAGGAACCCATCTTGCGCAAACCTTAGAAAATCCCAGAGTTTTTATAACTGCATTTGCATTACCAATGCTGACTGACAGCTGTAAGGCCAATTGTTGAGTAGTGATTCGCCTATCAGTAAGAATAATGCCCTCAGCGCATTTCAACATTTCTGCGTTGGTGGCTGTGGCAGGACGTCCACAGCGCGGCCGATCAAGCAACTCCGTATCTCCACTTCCTGATTCTTTGATTCTCTGAACCCAGCGACTGACTGTACTCCTGTCGACTGAAAAACGTCCATACACATCACACAGACGCTTGTGAATATTCACAACAGTTTCCTTCTCTGCAACGAGAAATTCTATCACAATTCACTGCTTATAACGCAAGTTGCTAACACGCTCCATTTCAACGGTTTAGGGCAGCCGTATTATTTGGCCGGTTGCGGTGCAATTTGGTGCACACAATTGGCACATGCCATATTTGAAGTGTGCAAAATTTCATGCTTCTATCTTCATTATTAGCTGAGAAAAACGATGTGGTGCATTACTTTCTGAACGCCCCTCGTACACAGAAAAGGTATGACATCAGCAAACTGAAGGACCCCCTTACCAGAAAAGCTTTTATGGCTGAAATAAAGAAATGATATCGACTGATGATATTAACCAGAAATTCAACACCATTTCAACAATATATAAAGAAAGCAGCAAATCATGCTTGGGATTCCAGGAAAGGAAGAAGCAAGATTGGATAACACCAGAAACATTAAACATCACAGCAATGAGAAAGGAAATGATAAGAAAGAAAACAGAAGCGAAGTTGCCCAGGTTAAAGCAATTATATAGCGAACAGTTGGACAAGGAAGTTAAACCCGAGCCAACAAACACATAATTAAGATTATATGAGAGCTGTGAACTTTCTGCGCTTCTCTATGGTGCGGAATGCTGAAGAGTAACAGAGAAGGAAATGTTGAAATTGTCCTCTTTCCACACAATCTGCCTAAGAAAAATTCTCAGAATCTTTTGGCCGAATACCATCACCAACCAAGAACTGCTTACTCGGAGCAACCAAGAGGACATGCACATCATCATAACTGGCAGATGCTGGAGTTGGGTTGGCCATGTCCTCAGAAGAGACCCCGATGCCATCACAAGAACAGCTATGCTATGGACGCCAGAAGGAAAACGAAAGAGAGGCCGACCAAAAATAACTTGGCGGAGAACTGTGGAGGCTGAGATGCAAAGAGTGAATCAGAGCTGGGGCACTGCACGAAGGATGGCTGCCAACAGGGCAAAGTGGAAGCAGTTTGTTGCCGCCCTACAAGATGCCACCAGGCGTGATGGCCACTGACTGCTTTGACAGTCTGCGGCTAAGGATCAAAGAAAGAAGAAGCACCTGTTTTGTTTGTTTTTAGTGGCATGCAAGATTTTTATTTTAATGTGGGAAAGTACTGTTCTCATCAACCCAACCATCAGTACTTGGCTTCTCAGTACATGAATACATCACAAATAACGACCACCATATAAACATCATTATATTTAATACTCATTTACCATTACTCACTAATCACCATGTTCACAATGAAGTGTATATTTGTCACATAGAATAAATAAATTTAAAAATTATATCTAGCTCTATATTCTCTATAATTGAAAGAAAGCACACAGTGACTACAAGAATAACACTTTATTTCAAAATAAACTCAAAATGTAATATATATAAGCTAACACATTGCATTGCCATAATAACACCGATCTTCAAAAAGGGTGACAACCGACAATGTGGAAACCATAGAGGCATATCCCTTCTCAGTGTCCCGTAAAATCTACTCTAGAATCCTGGAGCAGAGACTCTGACGCCTAGCTGAGCCACAAATGGATGAGGTCCAGTGTGGCTTCCGAGCAAATCGAAGTACTCAAGACCTAATCTTCACACCCAGACAGTTGAGTTAAAAGGCTCTTGAGTATAAGAGTGAGATCCATCTTTGCTTCTTATATCTGGAACAGACTCTAGGACTGTTTGGCAAGGAAGAATTTCCCATCACCTCCGATTCATGCTATAAGAGCTTCTACAAGTCT
The DNA here is from genome assembly GCA_024509875.1 of Oreohelix idahoensis. Taxonomy (NCBI): domain Eukaryota; kingdom Metazoa; phylum Mollusca; class Gastropoda; order Stylommatophora; family Oreohelicidae; genus Oreohelix; species Oreohelix idahoensis. Next base: position 174,970 of record JAMPIV010001073.1, read on the forward strand.
TGCAGAAATTATGTGAGGGCGGCAAACCATGTCAGAAGAATTCAGAACAACTGGTGCAAGACAAGGTGATATCATGTCACCTTATCTTTTCATACTCCTCATGGACATGTCATCAAGGCATGTAAGGAAAGGACAGGAAAGTATTCAGTGGGGTACTGGAAGATGAGACAGGTCTGTATTTCAGAGCTGGCATTTGCTGATGAATCAAAGGGTTAAACAATGGAAAAGCTCTTGGTCATGATAACTTAAATGCAGAGCTATTTAAGACAGACCCAGAGCTAGCAGCAGAACTATTAGAACCACTATTTGCACAAGTCTGGAAAACAGGGACAACACCAACAGAGTGGAGAAAAGGAATAATTGTCAAATTGCCCAAGAAGGGAGATCTTGCAGACTGCAATAATTGGAGAGGAATAACTCTTCTCTCAGTTCCCAGATATATACTAGGCAGGATAATTATACAGAGAATCTCAAAAGCAGTAGACCACAAACTGAGGAAAGAACAAGCAGGATTTAGAAAGAACAGAAGATGTGTAGATCATATATTTACCCTCAGGAACATTATAGAGCAGTGCTCAGAATGGCAAAGACAGCTGTACATTAATTTCGTTGATTTTGAAAAGGCTTTTGACAGACAGATGCCTTCACATACCTAGGATGCATAGTAACACCAGACGGCGGAGCAAGCAGAGACATCAACAACAGAATGAACAAAGCAAGAACAGCCTTTTTTAGTCTAAACAACATCTGGAAGTCCTCTCAGTACAGCACAAGCACAAAATTAGGATTATATCAGAGCTGTGTGCTTTCTGTGCTTCTCTATGGCACGGAGAGCTGGAGAGTTACAGAGAAGGAAATGTCGAAATTGTCCTCTTTTCACACAACATGCCTAAGAAAAATTCTCCGAATCTTTTGGCCGAATACCATCACCAACCAAGATCTGCTTACTCGGAGCAAGCAAGAGGACATGCACACCATCATAGCTGGCAGACGCTGGAGCTGGGTTGGCCATGTCCTCAGAAGAGACCCCGATGCCATCACAAGAACAGCTATGCTATGGACCCCTGAAGGAAAACGAAAGAGAGGCCGACCAAAAACAACTTGGCGGAGGATTGTGGAGGCAGAGATGCAAAGAATGAACCAGAGTTGGGGCACTGTTCGAAGGATGGCCACCGACCAAGCAAAGTGGAATCAATTTGTTGTTGCCCTACAAGACGCCACCAGGCGTAATGGCCACTGACTGCTTTGACGGTCGGCGGCTAAGGATCAAAGAAGAAGAAGATTTGCTGATGATGTTGCCATGATTGCTAAATCAGAGGCAATCTTCAATCCAACCTGCAAGTCTGGAAGGAAGAGCTGGAGAAGAGAGGAATGATCATAAGCAGCTCTAAAACAAAAACCATGGTGATATCATGAGAGGAAATAAGACATCAGATTAAGCTGGGAGAACAGGTCCTGGAGCAGGTCGACCACTTTAAATACTTTGGAGCTGTCATAGACTGGAAGGGAGGCATCAAAGAAGAGTTGGCTACCTGAAGAGCAGCAGCTGGGAGACTTTTTCAATCCATAAATCAAGGATTCCTCAGCAAAAGAGAAGTTGGTAAGAAGACGAAGATGGCTGTATACCGCTCCACCTATGTCCCAGTCATGATGTATGGATGCGAGTCAATGGCAATGACTACAACCCACAAAAACCAGATCCAAACCTCAGAAATGAGGTATCTGAGGAAGGTGGTTGAAGTAACAAGAAGAGACATGGTCCTCACCCAACCCCTGCAGACCCAAGTAGAACAATTCCAACTGAGATGGTTTGGCCATGTCTGCATAATAAGATTGGCTACCACGGCAAGCATGGGAAACTAAGAGCCAGGGGTCCAGACCTCCAGGACGACCCAAAGTCCGCTGGGAGGACAACATCAGACAATCTTTGAAGGACCGAGGACTAGAATGGAACCAAGCCAGGAGGAAGACAGCTGATAGAATAGTCTGGCGCTCTCTCTTACAAACCTCTACACCTCACGGTAGAAGAGGAACGACTAAGTAAGTAACACACTGCATTACTGTAAAACTGGGTAAGCACTTTATTAAACACAGTTGCCGTACCCACCTCTCATAACTATTCCTGTACACAAGTATTTACATATAATAAAATGCAGGCATCTTCATCAACATGGAAAGAATTTGAGCGGATGGCACAGGACAGGAAGACTTGGCATGTGTTTGTTGAAGGGTAATGATAATGCAGGCATCTTCATCAACATCATTACCCTTATAGCTCCCTGTGGTGCATAGGCCTTCATTCAGGTCATGTCAAGCTTACCTGCCTTGTGCCACACGTTCAAATTATTCCTTTTTACTGCGAATTTCAGAGGGAGACCCAAAAAACACATGGAGAAGAGATCTGGAGACAGAAATTAAAAGATCTGAGCTGATGGCACACGACAAGAGGACTTGACGTGAAGGCCTATGCTTCTTGGACAGCCGAAGGGTAATCATTGGATGAATGGTATATCTTTGTAGAAACTCCATCTGGACCTGCAGCTATGCCACCTCCTTGAAGCTTAATGGCTTTCTTTATTTCTCCCTTTTTTGGTCTTTCACATTTGCAACTCCTTTTCTACTGCCTGGGTGTTTGGGGGAATCTTGAGAAGAATCTATTTATAAGTTCTGAAAAATGTGCTGTCCATCTCTTCATCTGCTTGTTCATGTTGCTAAGCAACTGTCTATTGCTAACAAGGCCATTAGATTGATTTTATTTCTCTGTGAACAATTTTTTACTGTAGTTATGGTCCTTCCTATTTCCTTTGGCTGCAGTTTCTTCTGCAACCTCATCCATATGTCTCTTCTGATACTTCTTTCTTGCATATTTTGCTTCTTTGTATATTTTACTAGACTGTAATGTCTTTACTTCTCTTGTTATCAATGATGTTTTGAAGTCTGGTGTAAAACTGGTCTATCCCGGTACTGCTTTGTCTTTAGTTGGCATATAACCTTGAATTTTTTTTAAAAATTATAATTACGGCGTTATTCTCATTGATGAGGTTGCAGGGGGAATTTTGAGGTCGTGGATGATATTCATCTCAATTTTCCTTTCGGCAGTTTTGAATGTTCTTGATATTAGTCTGGGTCACACTGCTTCCCATTCTGTAAGTGCCTTCAGAGTTTCCTTTGCCAGCATTAGTGTCACACTTTTGCTATGCAGTGCACTTTCTTCATCATTTCCTAAGTCAGCAGTCCTGAGTTCAATTTCTTCTTTTCTATTCCTTGCAATCTTGTTTCACACAGCCCCAGGAGATCAATGTTATAGTTTTTGTTTCTGCTGCCACCTGTGCAGATCTTGTTGGTTTAGCGTTCAAATCTGTGCCAAATCTGGAGGTTCTAGGTGAAAGGAAAGTAAGTCAGCAGTCCAGACTCTTTTCAACTTTCTCCTTACTGTGTTCTAAGCCTCAATGATGGAAGGCCTCCTCTTTTACCGGAGGGCAGAGTTGAATTACTTGCTTTGGATGACTTGTTCATGTTTCTGACTAAGTTTCTGTGAATTACATTTTTACAGGGTAGGGTAGCCCAACTCTCCTAAGTCACCTTCTATGACATGCATTATAGAGTACAGTCTTGGTAATTGCTGCTCGTCTTTGAGGCCCAGTAAAACACGTACAATAAAACACATATGCAAGTGTGGTGGGATGAAATACAAAGAGGTTATGATATTTACATTCACTTGATTGACAAACTTTCTTCTTCTTCGTACACTCTCAGACGTCCACTTGAATGTTCTCAAAGAAAGCAGTAGTCAGTTTGAGGCTATTTGAATCCCCGTAAAGCTTTTCCACGAAAGGAGCTGGCGTCGGCCATATGCACTTTCTCTGTACCACATATAATGGGCAACTTTGAAGCAGATGTTCAGCAGTCATTTTATCAGTGCCACAGTTACACTGATCGGTAGTTCCTATCTTTGACAAACAAAGCTGCCCATACACATTTAAACTGTCTTTCCCACTAAATTTTGTTTGTGCTTTATCTCTTGCAATAGTGGAGAAATAATTAGACCTCAATGTCATTTCCAGTAGTCAGATTATCGACACTTATTCTTCTGAATAGTTCCCAGCAGACAAAGTATTTAATGAGCCCTGGGGTTTATCACACTTAGTGACAGATCACTTTGATTGGACTTCCATTCGTTTATAATGGTACTCCATTGCTAGTATCATTTTCCATTAAAACGTATGTGGCAAATTAAAATATAACAACAATGATTTAACTAAATCTACTGCTGATCAAGCACATCTACTTGGAAAGTGTTAACTACATTTTCTCTTACAGGTTCTTTCACTACAGTCATGCAATCACCTACATAAACCAGTTTTCCAGCTTCAGCACAGGTGTGTACTTTCCATACAAACCAATGGCTTCAAACTGTTTACTGCAATAGTTAAATGTCTGTTGCAGATACTGAGTAGAGTGGTACGTATAAGGCACATAATCCATCTATAAGCCATCCTGGTCTGACTATTATTTCACTGCACAAAAGAGTTTTAATAATGTTTAATCTTCATGAATTCCCACAACACAATTCTGCAACATATCCCTGAAACATGCACACAAAAAGACACTTGAAGGAAAGGGTGGTCACTTTCAACAATTACTGTTACACTCTTGAAAGGAATCACTTTCAAAATTTACTGTTGCACTCTTGAAAGGAAGCACTTCAACATCAAGTCAATTTCATTTCAGATACTCAATGCAGGCTGGTCCAGTAACATATGACGTGTGGGACTACTTTTGAAAGAACCTACAATAATGTTAATGTAATACCACACTTTAAGGCTTCAATTTCACCAAAGGTATGTTCTTCGTCGTGAGACATCTGTCACAGACCCACTCTGCATACACCTCAGCCTTCAACATGGAAAAAGCATCCTGGGTTAGGCCTGTGCACATTCGATGAAACCAAAAGTTACATCCACTTTCACACAAAAGAGCCTGGTCATTATCATGAATCTCTTTGTGACACACACCACATGGTAAGATAGGGGGGGCACATGGATTTGACGGATTGAAGACCATTGGCTGGTTGGGTGGATACACTTTCCCATGTGGGGGAGGACCTTGCCCGGGATTCAGAGGTCCTGGCTGAGATTGGGGCATTTGCTGTGAGGGCTTTCCCTGCATAGAGTTTGCTGGCACTGGATCATCAAAGGGGTTATGAGCAACAATGATGGAAGCACTGGTTGATACAGGGGGTGGAGATGGGCCTGGTAAAAGTTCTGCAAGAGTGTTCTTTTGCTGGAAACAAAATGACAAGAAGCCATAAATAAGACAATACCTAGCATTTATCACTAAGACAGGTTCATAGTTACTTCACAATAAATTACATGCTGCTTCCAAATTGATGGCTAGTTGCAACAGATCTTTAGCATTTACTGTTTCTTGCCTTTATAGTATGCTTTCATAGACTGCTCCCTGCCCCACCTGTTAACCCCTTGTTCATTTGTCTTCAACCCTTTCCTTAAGTATGATTTTCAGTAAGGTATTACGTATCATAATGTTTCAAGAGTCCGATTTTGATTATGGTACACAAGCCACTTTTACTTCCCTTTTAATTCCAGTGGTTCTTCTCCCCCTCTTTTTTCCACCATGACTTCTAAGTTGCTGCTTTTATGAAACCTCCCTAATTCTTTAATAGCCATATATCACAGATGTTATTCAAGACTGCTTGACATTCAATTTATAATTTCTTCATTTAGCTATTAATACATAATAATTTTTTTTTTTTACAAATCTAGCACTTATCTGGCCAACATCAACAACATGTACTGTTGTGTCTCTAAAAGTACTGATATAAGTGTGAATTAATTACACAAAACTGTTTGAAAATCCATACAGAAAGATTATGTGTTTTTTAAAACACAGCATATAAATAATTTTTGTAAGTTATTTTTTGGTTTGGTAACTCTTTGACAAATGTTTATGGGGAGTTTTCTGTCTGTACAGTTCATCCCTGCTTTGTATGTCAAATGATGTTGAATTTTTAAAATTTCTTTCAAGCTAAAGCCATTCCTTCTTGGATAGCAGTAGTAGCCCCCTTCAGTCATAAATGACTATGGGAATGCCTCCTCAGATGACAGCTCTCAGCTGTTTTTTTGCCCAGTTTTCCTTTTGACATGTTTTTTTTTTCTCTTCTGCTTGTTGTGAGAGCTTTTCGTCCAATCTGAGGTGGCGACGTAGGGATCATCATCACTTGGTGCGATCTGCAGCTTCATCCTCTTAGGTTGCTGGATTTATGTCCAGTTCTTTCATACATCTTTGAACTTCAGCTGCAGTCGCTCGACTTTTCTTTTGCCATCTGCCTGTAAAAAATATCTTTGGGGGTGCGACCATTTTCCATGCGGCTGCAGCAGAATTGACCAAGCCAGCCTATCTTGGACACCATTTAGGCTCTAAACTTTACAACAGGGGTCAACAAATTCTTATAATCTTTGCGTAAAGTAAAAAAAATCTAGGCTCCAGAAGGAAGAACCATAGTAGCCTTGGATGGAATGTTTTTATTTTCGTTTTTTTTTTTTTTGGTGGGAACTTCTGCCTAAGGCTTGCAATCAAAGCATATTTTTCTTCAGGGCAAAAAAAATTATCTAATGTAGCATGGCTGTTTTGTGATTTTTAGTTCTTTAAAACTGTTTAAGAATATGCAGCTCTGCTTTAAAAGCATTAATGAAAAATAAAGTAAATAAAAATATCATCCCCCTTCACCTCCCCAAAAGCACAGGTCTTCAACAAACTTATGCCAAGTTTTCCTGTCCTTGGCCTTTAGTCCTTGGCCTTTAGCCCCAGGTATTTCCATGTCTTCCTCATCATTTTCATTTCTGCCTACATTTCTCTTCCCCGGGTGTTTTTTGGTCTATCTTTGCTTCTTTTATCCTAAGGATTCCAGAATAAAGACTATCTTGTGATGCTATAGAGCTGGCTTGAGATTTGAGTCAAAGGTTCTGATTTTTGTGTTTCTTTTTATCTCCATATATTTCCAAATGCAAAGAAAGCTCCTATAGCCTTTTGTATTCTTATTTTAATATCCTTGCCTGTCCCTGCAACTGGGTCTATATATTACTGCTGTTGTTTAACTAGGGCTGCTGAGCTTCTTGCTCTTTTACAGCCAATACAATGCTGAAGACGCCTTGGCATTATCTACACTGTAGGTCTAGGCTTTTCCTGTGGCTTTTCTGCCATTCCGAAATGTGTTGAGTTGAAGTCATGAACTCCAGTTTCTCCAGCTTGGCTGGCACTTAAAGGACCATCACTTCTGGTTCCAAGCTAAAAGTAAGAAGCACGTGGCATACTGTGCATTCCCCGCCATCCAAGGGGGCTCTTCAGTTATCTTCTTCTTCTTCCGTCCTTAGCCAAAGACCGACCAAGCAGTCAGAGGCCATCACGCTTTGTGGCGTCTTAAGGGCAACAGCAGATTGATTTTCTCTGTTGTAGTTTCCCATCATGCCTAGCGGCGTCTTTAGGGCAACAACAAATAGATCCATCTGCCATTGTTTCCGTAATCGGTGTGACAAGCCAACGGGTGATCAGCCCATTGGGCCTCTTCAGTTATGCAGAGCTAAAATACTGTGCTCTGGTTCTGGGCTCTCCAAAGGAATTGTCACATCCTAGACAGCGCGCCCCGAGCCCATCATGGGCCCATAGTGAGATCCTCCTGCATGCAGCCAACCAGGTAAAAAGCCAGTTACGTCTGGGGCTCAAGTGACTTCTCCATGCTTAATGTGCAATGTTGGGTTCTCAACAATGTTGAGGACCGCTTCATGGTGCATAATCATCTTGGCTGGTTCAACTTTTGTCGAGCTGGTTGCACCATGCAGTATCCTCAACGATATACGTAATTCACTATATGTCACACGAATGTGATGATGCATGAGTGGTCTCTGGAGGAGTCTGCTTTACACTTCTGCAGCGTACGTAGGTGTTTGACTGTGTGGCTTTGGCCACTTATGGTACATGTAGTATAACCACTAATAGATGTTTTTCTGAGTCTGCATTACTGAGATGTGGAATTTACCATTTAGATTATGTGTGTGAGTATTTCTCATGAGACCAAGTGTTCAAGATAAAGATAACAGTTTATTCATAATATGATGTGTATAGCCAACTGATGAAATGTTTAGAAATATAGCCAAATGATGGTCTGATATATATATATATATATATATATATATATATATATATATATATATATATATATATATATATATAAATATATATATATATTTATATTCAAAGCGTGCAGTATGGCACTGAAGTAAGGGTCTAGATAACCCAGAACTATAGGATAGCAGACGATAAAAAGTGTGCATGTTTAGCACTGAACTATGGCTGACATTGTGTACTAGAGCGAAGGAGACATTTTATTATAAAAGAATAAGTGCATGTTAGCACCAAGATATAGGCTGGGATCGCCTATGAATGAATATGATATTGAATTGAAGTGCATGTCTATTGTCTACATGAAAGTATGCGTTAATAAACTTGATCAGTCGTCATTACCAGAGTTATGAGGAATTTCTATGTTCAACTGAATTATGTTCGGAATTAAGCTTCTGTTGCTCATTGACAGTTTTTTGCAGATGAAAGGTTATCTTGAAATTAACCCTAGATACTTGAAAAATTACGTACAGATCTATACGAGAGAACTGTACAGGATGATTTTAAAGAAGCAACAATTTGCAAATTCATACAAGTGCTCAAGGCTTGCAATGATGCTACGCGAGTCAGCTGATGACGTGGTTAAGTCCATTCAGCCTACACTGAAAACAGGAAGGAAGTGGAGAGTGGAAGAAGCTGTTGATGCTGCCCAAGAGTCACTCAAACTGAGGGAGGTAATCGGATACACACAAAAGAATAGACGGGGATTTGGTCATGGAGATATCCGCTGGTGGTCCAAGGCATCAAGCAGGGAGCGCAGAGACATGGTAGTTCAGGAGATACGAGGAGCTGAGAATGATAAGAGGTTGCAAAAAGCAGTGCAGCAGGTCCAACAAGGCCAATGGACTACATGGGAAGGAGCCCTGCAGAGGTCCTTGACATGGAATGATATATGGCATATGGCACCTCTTAGGCTCAGCTTCGTTGTTAGATCAATGTATGACCTGCTGCCATCGGCCACCAACCTTGTGAAATGGGGAAAGTCGGATGATGAGCAGTGCCCCCTGTGCCAGGGGAGGCAGACACTCGAACACGTGCTCTCAGCGTGTAAGGTGGCATTAGGGCAAGGGCGATACACTTGGCGCCATAACAAAGTGCTAAATGAGCTTGCTGCGACAATAGATCTGGCAAGGATGAAGGCGAATAGCAAACCCAGGCCAAGCACCGCAAATACATACTTTCTGAGGGCAGGAAAGTCAGCACACCCCAAACCGAGTAATCCTGGTAGCAGTTTACCATCTCTTCTTGACTGTGCAAACGACTGGGAGATGGCGGTAGACCTACCTGGACGAGGGGCATATCCAGAGAGTATCAGAAAATCGCGGAGACGGCCGGATATAGTGCTTCATTCTTCAGCAACGCTCCAGGTCATACTGATTGAACTGACCGTGCCTTTTGAATCCAGATTAGACGAGCAACATTCATTCAAAGCGGCCAAGTATAGTGATCTGGCCGCGGATCTGAGACACGATGGGTTCACTGCAAAGGTCATGGCTGTTGAAGTGGGCGCAAGAGGGCTTGTGGCTGCATCAGTGTATGATCTATTGAAACTGTTGGGGCTGAGGGGACAGTCGAGAACAAGGGCACTGAAGAGGCTTAGTGAAACTGCTGAAAAGGCATCATGCTGGCTGTGGAACAACCGCAATGGGCAATGGAAATCATGGCAATAAACGCTGCGGTACAGAAAACACCAGGAATTTTTCTAAGTCCACAATACGCTGAGTTTTTTGTTGTACTAGTGAACGGGCTGTGACTGAGCAGCAACAGGCGGTGTATATTATAGGGGTGTTCAGTGTCAGAATTTCAGTGGCCAGACGCGTCGGCCGCGCAATGGTGTCTCAGTGTGTGCGACGGAACGAACGGAATAATTTGTCTTTGTTTTGTTACTTTCACAATTGCCTCCACGACTGGCGGAGTTGTGGATCAAAGTTGCTACCATAAGGGAAATGGGTTCATTTTCGATACAAGACAACAGGAGGCTGAGACGCTTGGGAGTCATGACCCAAGTGGGCCCGCCCCCCTTAGAGTGTAAAGGAGTATATGGGCCGAAACACTCGTCGGACAGGGGGACTTCTTCTGATGATCAGATTGCTTCCTGTTGTATCGCTCTGTAAAGAGTTTCCTATCATCAATAACGCGTACAATAAGAACCTGAACTGTTGAGAATAATCTACTTTCGTAATAATACTGAGAGAGAATGAGCTCCTCAACAAAGGTGCACCCCAACATCTGGGGCCCAAGACAATTTCTCAACAAATATGTTTCACTACAAGGAGAATCCCTGGAAGTGTGTGGATGATTTCAAGAGTTGATGAGGGTGTAATTAGCCTCATAGACAGGTTCAATTCCACATTTGAATACTGTAGCATTGTGCTTAGCTGGTGGTCATATAAGGATGACTCCAGATATGCCTCCAGGCATCTGTATTGCTGTCAAAGTACATGTATGATTCCACAGGGTGATTAAAAAGTCACTTTCTGTTGTTAAATTCTTATTTCTTCACTTCTATCTAACTAAATCAGTGGTTTTTAACCTTTCAGAGGTCCTACAACCCTTTACAGCAACTTAAGAAGCCTCATACTCTTTTAATGCATCGTAAGAAGCCTCGCACCCCATTATCTTCTAGTTCGTAAAAAAAATATCTGGAAATGTGGAAAAAAAATATTTTAAACACACGCTTTTAATGCACAAAAAACCCAAAAATAATTTTTCAAGGAGTTTATAGCTTGCAGTAAAAAAAATGTAACATCAAATTGACAAAAAGTGTGGGGAGCTTAAGCGCTTATATATTTTATCCATAAGTGTCTAATGAAGTATAAAGCAGAAGTTAATTTCATGCAGAATCAGCGCCACACGCTTTTTGTCAATTTGATGTTACATTGTGCCTGTTAATTTGGTGCAATCAATTTCTTCAATTTGAAGGCCATCTAGAGATTGAACTCTACTTTCCCTTGATTCATAATTTTATAATTTGGATTGTTTCCCTTAATTTAGCTAGAGACTTGTTTGAGTACTGCCCTGTTTTACACATAGAAAAAAATAAAGCACACCACGTACCCTTGAATATTTTAATTAACTTGATTATGGCCCCTGATTTGTTTACATTTCTTTACAAAAAACTTTAATTGCTCATAATGTCATAATTACAATATTAAATAATTGAGTGATTAATGTGTTGTCATCAGGAATACACAACTATGCCAAGTTTCAGAGCTATTGCTCATCTGGAAGTGACTGAAAAATTGATTGCAAGATTTGAAAGTGACATGAAAGTGAAGTTAAATAAAAGCGTGTAAAGAGATATATGAGTGTCTTTTAAGAAAATGTTATTTACAAAATGTGACTATTTAATTCACGTTGTCAATGTTCTATTTGGTACAAATACTTTTGGGTTCTGTGTATTGTACAGTGTTCATGATATATTCTAAAATATCTTGTATTTCTCGCAACCCCCCCCCCCCCCCCCCCCAGGGGCCCCTCGTTAAGAAACACTGAACTAAATTATATGAAACAATCATCACAATACAAACAATTAACTGCCATTTTAATACATAAAATGCCATGTCACATTAACTTTACAACTCAACGAGAGATCTTTGTTCAACACATGTCATTAAATAAATCAATCAATACTTTTTACCTCTGCCTCTCTTTCCTTGGGGATTCCAGAACAAGGACTGCCTTGTAATGCTATCAATAGGTTTCCTCAATGTGTGTACTATCCATTGCCAGCGTCTTCTTCTCTTGTTCCATTGGAACTTGTCTGGTTCTTGTCATCAGTTCCACATTGGTGATTTTGTCATACCATTACAATCCTTCTATTCTATGCAAGCACCCATTTATGAAAATATGTAACTTCTTTGTTGTTCTCCATGTTTCAGAGTCATACAATAGGACTGACTTGACATTTGAGTTGAAGATTCTTATTTTTGTATTGAACTTGATTTCTCTTAATCTCCATGTTTCCCAATGCAATGAAAAATCCGTCTGCTTTTTGTATTTTTATTTCATTGTATGTCCCTCCAACTTTGTCTATATTGTTGCCAAGATATGTGTAAGATTCTACATCATGATTTCATAACAGGCAGCCATTTTTGCTGTCTCTAGTAACATCAGTTTATTGGCCATTTTAGATTTCATTTTGTTCCTGGGAATAAAAAATAAAACTTATTTGTCTAATGGCAGTTACTGCTTATTATTTTGACACCTGTACATTCAGTGGATACAAGCGAGCATATAAAAAAGTAAAAACAGGAAGTAACTTTTCAGTCACCTGTACATCCTATAGGGGTGTTTCTTTAGGTGCAATGATTTTAACCACAAAAATATTTATAGAATGTGTGATTCCTACATACAAACATTGGGATTCTTGCCAGTGCTACAGAGTTCGTACACTGTGCTGAGATCATCCTTGTGTAATCTAAGGGAGGAAATCGGAGCACTGATGGAGTTGTCTGTGTGCATTGAAGATAGTCCTTAAAACCAAAACAATCTTTTAACATTATTGAAGAAAAATTCTGTATAATATCATGCAGAGTAAAATATAGAGCTCTGGCAAAACAGTGTAGGTATACAGTTTTCTGTATCCTGATTTGATCAAAGGAACCTCAGTAACAAATAAGGTAATCGATACCAATTTGTCTGGGAGCGAGTTTTGTTTTTAACCCTTTCAAGTCGTACTTTTGGATTAGCAGGAATACTCAAAATGATAGCTGGATTCCCGGATTACTATCAATGGATACCCATGTGAAAACCAGGGTCAAAACTAAAAATAATCAACCAATGACACTAAATTTAAGAAGTGAGTACAATATGCGTGTTCTGCAGCAAATGACAGCTTTCGTTAACAGTGGTCTTTGTGTTTACTGAAAATTTGACTATTTTTAACACAAAGTATGCCAATCAGGAACCAAGTACTTCAAGTGGGAAAGCCCCAGGTCTAGGCTGCTTACACCTGCTCTGGTAATAGAAAATATATCATTTTCAGATGACGATGAACAGAAATTTGATGAACATATCTTGAAAGTGTAGACAAGAAACTGAGAGATGAACAAGCAGGTTTTCGACAAAACAGATCCTGTACAGACCAGATAGCCACTTTGAGAATAATAGTTGAACAAAGTCTGGAATGGAATTCACCACTATACATCGGCTTTGTGGACTACGAAAAGGCATTTGACAGTGTAGACAGAGAATCACTTTGGAAATTGATGAGGCATTATGGAGTTCCCCTGAAGATCATTAATTTAATAAAGAAAACATATTAAGACATGACATGCAGAGTTCTTCATGAAGGACAGCTTACAGAACCGTTTAGGATAAGAACGGAAGTGAGACATGGATGCCTCTTGTCTCCATTTCTTTTCTTACCAGCAATAGACTGGGTTATGAGAACATCGACAACACACAACAGAAATGGAATCCAGTGGACTCTGACTAAGCAGTTGGATGATCTGGATTTTTCTGATGACTTAGTGATAAGATTCTTTTTCTTATTAATGATGTCCACCAAATGATAAATATAAGTGGATGGAAGCAGACATCATCATCATCAGCAATTGCATATCGAGTAGACCTCGAGCTCTTCAAATTCTTACTCTGTATAGCAGTAAGAGCTTTTTGGTCGGTTTCTACTATGAAATGTGCGCCTAGAAGGAATCTCTGTAGTTTGAGGATCGACCAAACCATAGCTAATAGCTCACGGTCTAAAACCGAATAATTCCTTTCTGCCGCATTAAGTTTTCTGGAAATATACATTACAGGATGCAGAGTTCCAGAGTACTCTTGCATTAGTGCCGCTCCAATCCCAGTGGATGAAGCGTCACTACGAAGAACGAATGTCTTATCTTTAGTAGGTAGCACTAAAATAGGTGGTGTTGAAAACAATGTTTTAATCTTATCCAGAGAGCATTGGCATTCCTGAGACCAGTGGACCATATTAGGCGAACCTTTCTTTAGAAGTGTTGAAAGAGGTGCCATGATAGAGGATAGATTCTGAATGAATCTGCCATAAAATTGAATAAGACCTAACAGACTTCTCACCTGTTTTTTAGTCTTAGGGATTGAGATGTTAAGTATCTTACTAGTATTATGGTCCTGTCTTTAGGAAACCATGACCAACTCGGTGGCCTAGGAAAGAAATTTCGCTAAAACCAATATAGGCTTTAGAGGGTTTCGCTGTCAGGTTGTGCTCGCGCAAAGTAGACAGCAATTCATCTAACCCTGAATAGTGATCTTCCCAAGTATCGCTGAAAAGACAGATGTCGTCAAGATATGCAATGACATCTGACCGATAAGATATGATTCGGCGCATCATGCGTACGAATGTAGCTGGTGCGTTCATAAGACCGAAAGGCATAAAATTCCATTGGAACAAACCTCTAGGTGTTGAAAAAGCCGTGAGAGGTTTGGCGCGTTCAGATAAAGGAACTTGCCAATATCCTTTAGACAAATCAAGTTTAGTGAAAAAATGAGATTTGGAGAGTCGAGTAAGTAGCTCTTCCAGTAAAGGCATAGGTTCGGCATCGAACTTCGTTACTTGATTCAATTTTCGATAGTCAATGCAAAGACGTATGTTATTGTCTTTTTTACGAACAATAACCATCGGCGAAGAATATGCAGAGGTGGATGGTTCGATTATTTTCAAATCTATCATCTCATCCAACTCTTTCTCGACCTGTGCTTGAAAATGTATAGGTATAGGATAAGGTCTAACCCTAATAGGAGTATGGTCAGTTAGAACAATGTCATGTTCAATGACATTCGTTTGTCCAGGGATGTCAGTGAGTACATCCTGAAATGTTTGCAACATAGTTGAAACTTGTCGCTGTTCTCCTAGAGACAAATCAGGAGAGACAGTAACGTTCTTCCATGATTCACTAGAATGAAGTGGGATCATTGGAAGAGGAAGATTTACATCTGAAAAACTTGTTTCCTCATCCTGTATCACGGACAGTGATGAGTAATGACCATGTTGTACTGGAGAATTGTCCGTTGCTTGGAAAATGGGTTGCAAATAATCCGGACGTTCATGGAATTCAGTAAGCATATTGATGTGGAAGGTTTTATGCTTCCCATCAATATCGACAATATAGTCGACATCGGAAATTTTCGATATTATATCGTACGGACCTTTCCAAGAAATAAGTAGTCTGTTTTCCCTACAAGGTAGTAATACAAATGCTTTGTCACCAGGACAAAGTTGTCGTAAGCATCTCTTCTTATTGGCAAATTGCCTTGCCTTCTGTTTCGCAAATTCAGAAGAAGAAGTTGCTAATTTGCATGCTTCGATAATTTTTTGTCTCAACGCGATGACATATTCGTAGGATGACTTTGTGTCATCGTCAATATTGTCAGATGTTATGAGATCGTGAAGCAACGACATAGGGCCACGCGGACGCGCGCCAAAGACGAGTTCAAAGGGAGAAAATCCTGTATGTTCATTGGGTACCTCTCTGTAAGCGAAGAGGGCCGCAGGTAAAACTCTGTCCCAGTCTTGAGGATGATCCTCAGTTATCTTCCCTAGTAAGTTTTTAAGTGTTCTATTAAGGCGTTCGACCATACCATTAGACATTGGATGGTAGATACTACTTAAAGATCTATCTATCTGCAGAGTAGACATTACTTGAGACATGGTATCTGATATTAGTTGGGTGCCATGGTCTGACAATATCTCTCCGGGGAAACCCAAACGAGAAAATATAAGCCAAAGAGCATCTGCAATATCAGCAGTAGTAATGCTCTTCAGAGGAATAGCCTCTGGCCAACGTGTGCACATATCAACACATGTCAAGATAAACTGATGTCCTCTGGCAGACTTGATCTTAAATGGACCAATAATGTCTATGGCCATTTTTTGAAACGGCCGAATAGGAATGTCCGCCGCCTGAATGGGTGCAGCATGCCGTGGACCTTTGGATTTAACTTCCTGACATACTTTACAAGATCGACAATAAATCCGTATGTCCTTGTTTACCAATGGCCAAAAGAAAGCCGCAAGGACTCTTGACTTAGTACGGGAAAAACCCATGTGTCCAGCACACTGAGAGTCGTGAGCGTGCTGCAAAATTTTAACTCTCAAATTCTTGGGAACCAGGATTTGAGAATGACTTGACGTAATGGAGTCTTGAACCATACGTACAAGTACGCCATTCTTCTTTGTAATCCACGATTTACGACTTGTGTCTTTATTCGGATCACCTTTAGTTGCAAGAATGAAGAATTTCTTCAGAGTGGGATCATCTTCTTGCTGTTTTATAAACGAGTCACGAGAAATTACCAAGGGATCATCTTGGTTATGCACTTCATTATCTTCAGTAGATGAAGTTTGAGGCATATTAAGAGCCTGAGCTCTAGTGACTACAGCGTTAGCAATCTGCATGTTTTGCCTTTCCCACGCGGAAATTTGTTGCGGAGTGCATTCTTTGACTCCATGAATGCGACCGATGATGAGGTCAGCGATCGGATTCGGGAGAAGACATGCGTGTACATCTCCTGTAAAGAAAGGAGTAGCAATCCTAATGATAGCAGTAGAGTATTTCTTTAATGTGCCGCCAAATGTTACACATTTGACTACTTGTCCAGTGGCACGGGAAGGATCTACGAGTGACTGCCTAACACCAATTGTGGTGCATCCAGAATCAAATAGCACAGAGACTGGATTGTTATTCACTAAACCCTTATGTAAGACAAGAGAACCTCTTCCATCATGCGCGACTGATGCCGGAAGAGCAGGAAGAGGATGGCCACAGCTTAAAGTAGACACTGTGGTTGGCTCAAATAATGTTTTGCATTGGGGGCACTGAGATGCTCTCCCAAAATCAAAAGCGGCACATGCCATATTACTAGCATCATTATTATCTTTACTCTGTTTATAGGCTTCATGGGACTCTTGTTGTGCAGAGTTTGCCTGAAAATGTGGTTTATGTCTTTTGTTTTGAGATCTACCTCGGTTATTATCACCTCTGTAGTTATTGTTACCTCTATTGTAACCCCTATTTGGGTTTGAGTCATAGTTCCCTTGGTTACCATTATCATATTCATTATAATGAGTATCTCTGTAATTATGATCTTGTTGACTCCAAGACGGATAACCCGGATAGTTTCTATAATTACTTCCTCTACGGAAATTCCTATAATTATGACCACCCCTGTGTCGAGAGCTATCAGCTCGTCTCCAGTTCTTTGAAGAAGAACCCTGAAATGATTGGTTACCTTGGTTTTGATAACTATTATGGTTACCTTTTTTATCAAATCTGTTTTGAGGTCCCTGAAATCTGTGTGAATAATTGGGATTGTATGGTGTTGCTGAAGCAACTGGCATACCCTCCTTAATCTTAGTGTTGCCAAAAGTCACGTCGGGGTGTGCAGTGACATATTGGGAACAATATTCTTCCATTTCCTTTAGAGATTTGGGTTTACGCTCATGTATAAATTCAAGGAATGGTTTGTTCACACATGACATAATCTTATCTCTGAGCAACAAATCCATAAGTCCTTCATACGTTTTTTCTGTTTTGGAAAGCTCAATCCAACGATCAACTGTGAGACGTGCCTTTGCAGTGAATTCTGAGAATTCTACACCTGTCTCAGGCACCATCGTCTTAAACAAAAGGCGATAGCCTTCCTCACTTAGCTGGTATTTTTTTATCAAAGCCGCCCTAATGACATCATAATTATCCTTATCTGCTTCTCCTACAAGGCATAATCTAGTCAAAGATTCACCTTTCAAGTTTTCTGCTAATTGATTAGCGTATTGTGATTTATCCACATTATGTGTACGACAAGAACGTTCAAATCTATCCAGCCAGAATGTAATATCGTCACTGGACTGATTGAACGGTGGAACCTTAACCTTGTAAGTAGAAGGTTTACCATTACCACTAGATGCCTGATTAACATTACTCATACTTGTCAATCTCAATTTCTCTAACTCAAATTCATGTTCTCTTATTGCTTTTTTTTCTTCAGCTTCTCTGTCTAATCTTTTTTGTTCAGCTTCCCTGTCTAATCTTTTT
Organism: Oreohelix idahoensis; assembly: GCA_024509875.1. NCBI lineage: Eukaryota > Metazoa > Mollusca > Gastropoda > Stylommatophora > Oreohelicidae > Oreohelix > Oreohelix idahoensis. Next base: position 193,182 of record JAMPIV010001073.1, read on the forward strand.
TGTTCAGCATCAGCTTCTCTTTCTAATTTTTTTTGTTCAGCTTCCCTATCTAATCTTTTTTGTTCAGCATCAGCTTCTCTTTCTAATTTCTTTTGTTCAGCTTCAAATCTCCTTTGCTCCACCTGCATCTGCAATTTCTTTTGTTCAGCAGCAGCCTCAGCTTCTCTTTCTAATCTTTTCTCTTCAGCCAGAGCTCTTTTCTCTTCAGCCAGAGCTTTTCTCTCTTCTGCAGCAGCTTTTCTCTCTTCAGCAGCTAATGCTTTGTCATATTGAGCAACAGCCCATTCTTCTAATTGTTGACCAGTTTTATCAAGGGATTTCCCTTGTGTAATGAAGTATTCTAATGTAGACATGATGTCTAACAATAATACTAATCACTTGAACCAATAATAATAACACTAGTTCTTAATGACTTGATTAATCAGTACACTATCCCAATATCTGTGGGTCACAAGCCTTAATAAGGTCTTGTATAACAGTAATATTAATCAGGTACTGGTTTATACCATAATCCAAGTGCAGTGCACAGGCAATTGTGTCTTATGAAATATACCTATATAAAACATATGTCAACCAACAGAATACATAAAGTACAAATAGGACTGACAATACGAAAACGTTTGCAGAAATCAAAATAAATCAAATAGGGAAATCAATGAAAATAATCACTGAATCTGCAAAGAATAACAACACAAATGACGTCACAGTATATGAATATAAATTGTGAATAGAACTGAAAGATAGAAAAGGTTAGACCAACAAATTACAAACAAATCAAAACAAAACTAAAGAACAAAGAAATATTACAAAAATAACAATAATTAGTCTTCACAGCTAACACAAAAGCAACAGTTGTCGCAGCAAATTTTCAATTAAGAAAATTGCACCTATAGAAAACGCCCACAACGGACCCTCTATGACGTGGGATATTCTGTTGTGAGGACTCCGCCCAACCTTAAACACAACCCGCTGACATAGAAACTAACATACTATACAAACAAATAACATGTAAACATAAATATATAAATTATGTGTATGATAGTATGTGTTGCAAAATAGGCTCAGTTTTACAGTAATGGCAAAGTTATTCTTATGAAAATAAACAAACTGCCACTTTATTCAATTAAACATTCTGGCCTTAAATATTAAAGTTCATATATAGAAAACAAGAAGATCCATCGATGAAAATAGGACTTCTTAGTTCAATAATACTGTCTTCCTGTTAGTATTGACAAGAATTGATCCAACTGTTCTGTGAAACTCTGTAATGTCTAATGTAAAAATGTCAACAACGCTGACCTACATACTGCATTCATTTGACAGGTCACGTGACGAAGTGTTGACAAAGAGCAAACCAATACTGCAAGTGTGTCGTATCAGCCACAGGAAACGGTCTGGTATCGGTAATCTGTTGACTTCTGAACTTCTGCGAGGTCAAACCCAGAAAGCTGGTCCACCAGTTGATAAAGATATGGGGTTGTTTGCTCCACTGTAGTGTACACAAACCAGTGCTACAATCCCAGCAATCAGTGGTGGAAGACAAAGGTCAGCAAAGAAGTTGATAAACTCTTAAGGGGAGGTTTAACCCCCAAAAATGAAGAATTTCATTGAAAATATCAAATTTTAGATACATATTGCACTGGAAAGTACATTCATTTGCCCACATTTCTGTATGTTTATTTTCACTAAAACCTTTGTGGATGATTTTATATAAATTTTTAAAGTATGTCAGGTAAGTGTATTTTTACCTAATTATATATGTAAAATATACAAATTGGTATATTTGTGATGCTATATTGCTTCTAATGCATGGATTTTAATTTTCGGTACCATATTCATTTCCCTGAAGCAAACAGAGTTCAAGTTTTTCAAACGTAGTTTCATGTGTAAAAATAATTTTGACTGGCTGATTTTTATTAACCATGGGGTCCTTTGATGGGTCATCGAAATAATAACGTGGCTGGAGGTATTCCAGTAGAGTGGTAGGGTACCTCCTTATATGGAAATAAAGCTGCAGATAAGAACGAATCACAGGGTTCTGGTTTCTCCTGTGCGAGCTTACATAAATTTGTAAGTAGAGTCCCGTTATATCTTTCCACTTGTCCAATCGATTGTGGATGATAAAATGCGCGGACGAGAATATTTTGAAAAATCCTAAAAACTTCCTCCATCAGTTTCCCTCTGAACTGTGAACCATTGTCAGTTAATATCTGATAAGGGTATCCTAATCTTGTGAATATTGAGAGCAAAGCCTCTTCTACATGTACTGAGTCTGCTGAGGGTAGAGACCTGGCTTCCCCCACATAGTACATGTCTACCAGAGAAAGGATGTATTTTTTCGGAAACTGACAAAAAGCGCATACAGTCTGCTGAAATGAAGAATTTAATGAAAATTAAGCTGCAAAGTATGACACAGAACATGGAATCAATAAAGGAAAATACCAGAGATGATTCCTACATAGCAGGGGATACTGAGGTGAGTAAATTTTGTGTAAAAGTGTAATTCCTCCCTTTTTTCTTAATTTTCTCAAAACTTCATTTTTCACACAAATGTGGGCACGTTGCCCATGATTTTTCAAAAACTATTAGTGATACAGCAGTAAATTTTGGGCCACATGCTGTACACATAGTGCTCATTAAAATAAACTAAAATAAAGGATGTATGCTAACAAACTACAAAACTGTTAAGAAATAGCTAAGATACCCCCCTTAAAAATTTCAACTTTTTTTCGATTGGTATGTTAAAATCCAAAAAAAACTCAGATATCACACCAATCAAAATTATTTTAGTATACAATCATTATCATATATTAACAAATGAAACAGCCAAATTTCATAACTCAAGTTGTACTCACATTTGAGATATCTTGGGCAACATAATACCCCAAAAAAGCTAAAATTTGCCTTTTTTTCCACTGTTTTTCCGCCATAGATTGCAAGTTTTTAGTATATACCTCAATGTTTTGTATTTTTTTCAGTCATTTTGCTTGTATAAATGACCGGATATAGATATTAACTTATAATTCTGTGTTTTTCATTTTGGGGGTTTAACCTCCCCTTAATACAAGACCCTTGCCCTGAGCAAGAGACATGCTGAGAAATCTGAAGCTCGCTCGAACATCACCAGAGTTAAATACTGTGTTGTTGTGTTGCTCGTGGTTCGAGTATGGAATGTCAACTTGACCTACGCAGTGGTGTGTAGACATAGATGGAGTGTATAATGTGCGAATGATAGGAAGAGTTCGTGGTGTTGACAAATGTTCTTTTCTCACACTCATGTATGGCTGGAAGTCATCGACACCAACGACTGTGTACCTTTACTAAAGTTTAATTGGATGTACACACTCGACAGCACAGATAGTGACAAATCACAGGTTGGCATAATACATCATGGTACAGTGGATAAATGGTCTTGCAATGTTATGTTACATGGGCACTCATGTAGAATAATAGTATAATGGACTGTCAGTAGCCAAGCACTCAGTATTGCCCATATATATATATATCAACTGAGTTTACTGACAAAGCACGTCAGATTATAAACAATATCCAAGATGGCTTCTAGACCTAATCTCGTCTAGCGAAGATTCCTTAACATAATGTCCAGCACAGATTTTTCCATATAATTATATTGAACCGCTAGCAATGGGTTCTCATGTGTAGCAGTGATCTCTGGACTAATCAAGCGATAATACGGGCATCCCTTTTCTCTTCTTGAAAGTCACTACATGTTTGGTCACAAGATGGCTTCTCTCGTGAGCTGTCACTCACGTTTGGATACAGATAATGAATCTGTCTTAAAGTTAGTCATTCATTAAACATTTCATTGCTCTGTAGATTTGATCATGAACAATTGACTGCATTCTACAGGATATAGTGCTGCTAGGAATCAGAATCGTTTTTTTCATCTAGTTAGATGTATCCTCTCAGACGTACAAATCATCCCTATCGAAAAACGGTGGCTTCGTACGAGAGTTCAAAAGAGTATCTTTATTACCTTGGTTTTCAGAAATATGATTTTGCCATTCCTTGGCAATAAGAATGAACACTGGGGTAAAGCATACACGATAGGTCTAGACGACTATCACTTTCCCCAAAAACCACTGAGATCACTTTTTTCCCGGCATCAAGCCGACATAGAAAAACACAGCCCATCATCAGGGCGAAGCCAAAACACCTCTCTCTCGCGACACATCCGCCGAACAGCCTTTGACCTCTCTAGAGACAACAGAACATATAGTTCGACTTAGATATGTAAAGATATACAGATATAAGACAGATTCGTCCTACACAGACAAACAATACACATAAATTCAGGCCATAGATATTCTGAAGCAAGAACAATCTATTACTACCCAAACAAATAATAAATCGCAGTAAAACTGGATTCATCCGCGGAGTTCGATCGAAAGAGATGGCACAACTTTCAAGGGAAGTAACTCAATAATGACTTTTCCTTAAGCACTAAAACGAATCTATTTTGTTTACAAAATATTTGCGAACATAACAAGTATACCAATGTATAATATTGTAAGATATCAAAGACTGCACGTAACACTTAGCTCTTCTGTCCCATAACTGTAATCAGATGCAGGACAAATTGAAAACACTCGATGAGATGTTACAGCAATTGGGTCTGAAAATACATAGGGAAAAGACAAAGATAATGAGAATAAATGCAGGTAATGATAACAGGGTTGAACTTGAAGAAGCACCAATACAAGATGTAGAATCGTACACATATCTTGGCAGCAATATACACAAAGTTGGAGGGACAGACAGTGGTATCAAAATGAGAATACAAAAAGCAAGAGGAGCTTTCATTGCATTGGGAAATATATGGAGATCAAGAGAAATCGGATCCAACACGAAAATAAGAATCTTATGTGAAGTCAGTCCTATTGTATGGCTCTGAGACATGGAGAACAACAAAGACAACTACCAAAAAGCTACAGACTTTCATAAATGGGTGCTTGCGTAGAATAGAGGGATTAAAATGGTATGACAAGGTTACCAACAAGGAAATGATGACAAGAACTAGACAAGTGCCAGTGGAACAAGAGATGAGAAGAAGACGATGGTGATGGATAGGACACACACTAAGGAAACCTGTTGATAGCATTACAGGGCAATCCTTGTTCTGGAACCCCCAGGGCAAGAGAAGCAGAGGTAGACCAAGAAGCACATGGAGAAGAGAGCTGAAAACAGAGGTGAAAATGATAAGGAGAACGTGGAAAGAACTTGAGATGATGGCACGTGACAAGAGGACTTGGCATGTGTTTGTTGAAGGCCTATGCTCCTTTGGGAGTGGAGGGTTATGAATGAATTTTGAAAGTGACTTAGAATCCAATGATGAAGAAAGCAGATCTGATAAAGATAACAAGCAGGATTCTGGCGACAACATGGTTGGCGTGGCCCTTGGTCAACTGGTAGTGGATTCACCTGCTGACTGGCATTATAAGACAGAACACTGGTGCCAGATTGTAAGCAAGCCTACTACTGATAATGTCCTGAAATTGTATGGGTATGTGAGTAGTGGTTTTCATGCAATCATTATTTCTGTGACATGAGTGTTGTTATACATTTCCGTTCAGGAGTCTAGGCGTAGGGGAACTTAACTCTCGAGGGATCAGGGCTGCTTGGGTTAAAGATCTTGTGTTTAATTTTTTTTTCTATTTGTTTGTAGTGATATTAGTGGTTAACATGAAGTATTCTACTGCTAAAAAGAGTGGCAGTACATTTAGTTGTTGTGGGAAGCAGACGCAGCTGCAGTCCAGCTGACTGATAAAATATATTTGAGAAAATATCTCACACTGAAACACAAATCTTTCTGTAAGATTTTAAATTTAAATATTTTATGGTGACTGCAGATATCAATAACCAAAATATTCATAACTAGGAATGTAGAGTAAATAGAATAACTGCATGCAAGAACTGGATGCAGTGTGCAGTTTCCTTTCCTTAAATACTCCTTTTAGTATTCAAGCCCCTCAGAAATTCACAGTTTTCACAGGTAGGGCCTAAAACCAAGGTTTCCTGAATCAACATTCCTCGGTACGTAGACCTACCGGAAAATGTTTTTTCTTTATGCCTACTTCTGTTAAAAGTGGTCTTTTAATACTTCCTCTAATTTTTTGTTCTTTGTTTTATTTCACTGCTGCCCCCGATGTGGGTAGGCCCATAGCAATCACATAAGGAACCTAGCTTCTGCTGCTGCAGTTGTTATCGTTAGCCTAAGGTGTTAGGCCTACAATTAAATTTGAATTCTGCATTTACTCTTAGTCATAGCAAAGGCCTTACCTGGCTTGAGGACGACTTTTTGTCATCCATTGCTGGAATTCTCATAATACTACTAGATATCCTAACAATCTTAACCTTTAAGATCTTGTTTATTTAATTCGAAGCTTTTAATATATTAGTTTGTAAGCGTTAACCAGCTTTGTGATCCTTGCAGGGTATTGCCAATTGTTCCAACGAAAGTAGTTCTAGTTACCGGCCCTGGCTCGTACTTGCCAGCTCGTATTGCATGTGTGGTAGCATTACTATTCATGCTTTTCGCATGAAATGAGACACTCTACTTGTTCAAAATATTCATTTCATTAAATAAAAGTAAACAGAGCTCCAAAAAGAATGTGTTTTTCTTTTAAAAGGAGGAATGCTGCTGACATTTTTTTCTTATCCTTTTAGGCAAATGTAAGTATATGTCATATCGTTATTGATAAAAAAAATGTGAAAGAGCCATAAACGCAAAAACAGACCTGTACTTATGCTTTGTAGATTACACTAAAGCATTTGGCAAAGTGAAGCACGGGGAAATTATTAAAATGTTAGAAAGCATCAACATTGATGGTAAAGACTTATAATAAAGAACATGTACTGGCTACAAACAGCAGCTGTAATAATTAGCAGCCAAATAGAATCGTTTCAGCAAGTAAAAAACGGTGTCAGACAGGGATGTGCGCTGTCACCGGATCCGTTGTCTGTACAGTGAAAATATATTGAGATCTCTAGAGGACATGCCAGGAATATCATTTGGCGGACATAGTATAAACAACTTGAGATACACTGTTGATACAGTCTTAATAGCAACAAGTAAAAAGGAGCTGCAGGGAATGGTTACTACAATAGTGACAGAAAGTGAAAATAAAGGCCTTAGCCTTAACAGAAAAAAAAAAAGACATAAGTAATGGTCGTCTCAAAGAAAATGGCTTCCCCAGAACGCACTATCAAAGTAAATGGAACCATTTTAAAACAGGTCAATAAATTCAAATACTTGAGCACGTTAATAACAACGGATGGAAGATGCATCTCAGACGTGAAGAGCAGAATAGCTCAGGCAAAAGCAGCATCCTATAAAATGAAGAGTATTTTATGCAGCAATTCTTTGTCATTGGAAGTAAGAAAGAGAGTTTTTCACTGTTATATAGAACCAATCCTGACATATGGGAGTGAGTCATGAACAATTAGTAAACAAGTAGGGAAGGCACAAGAGGCCACAGAGTTGTGATTTTACAGAAGAATGTTAAAATATCATGGACAGCCAAAAAGAGTAATGAGAGAGCAAATAATGGACAGTTTGACATCGTGGCACGGAAAGAAGTCAACAACAGAAATGATAAATTGTACTGGAGACAGGAAATTTCGGAGAGTCATGATCTCCTACGCCACTAGGCATGGTACTTGAAGAAGTATCGTTATAGATGAGCTTTTTTTTTTTGCACTATCAAGTCCAAAACGAAAATCGTCAGCTCAAATGTCAAATTAGTCCTATTGTATAGCTCTGGCGTGACATTTGAATTGAAACTTCAGATTTTTATGTTGGACTTTATCTGTCTAGGCCGGTCCCAAACCAGACTGAACAAGAGAGGAGGGACTGCATGCATGCAGGCCGTAAGGAGCAGGGTTGCCAGAGGAAAATTGTGAAAAAAAAAAAGACAAACACCTTCACAAAAAAGCCAAAAAAAAAGCCAAACACTTTTTTTTAAACAACAGCCACAAAAAACTAAAGATCGAGGTCATCAGTGACATCCCCGCTGGAACCTTCGCCATATACTTCGTCAGAAGTATAGTGTTTCAAAATTTTTCACGATGCAGTGAAGTCCTTACAACATTTATTTAAAAACAACAGTTAGACTCTGATTCTTACAAAAGCGTAAAGCAGATGCAGCTGCACTGTTCCTTGCTTTTATATTAACTGACGGTACAAGAGAGAATTTCCTCTCAACTACAGCATTACTCACTGAGGTTATTAGACATGTAAGGGCACATGCGGCGAGCTCTTTAAATTCCTTATGTTGGAGTACACCAATCCAAAACAGTTCATTATCTGTGGGGAGTCCATCTTTAATCAACAAAAGTTATTTTTCTGTATTGCTCTTCTAATGTGAGGATGCTGTTTGTTTTTTTGGTTTTTTTTTTTTTTGCAATGTGTATAAAGGGTAACTCTGAAAACGGGGCCTTGAAGCCTTGTTCAAATTTATCACAGGGCTCAGTTTTGACAGGCCTTGACAAGTATCTCCAGCTGAAGAAAGTCTACGTCTAACTTGACTGAGAGTTTCTGCTTGCATAGACAAACATCTTGCCTTGACATTGTCTATTTCTTGATGGGCTTCAACGCCCATGTTCTGCTGTAGGAACGTACCCCATTCTGTTAAGAACTTAACACCAAAATCAACTTGATGAATGCTTTTATTTCTGCCCACTGGCATCATACATTCTCATCTGAAGATGAGTTGGGGCAAAACTAGTTCTTGGTATAGACTGAGTGGATTAGATTTATTTTGCTGAAAAAGAACATTCAATCTTTCACATTTTTGTACAACGATGTAGAAAACACAAAGCACATATAGTTTATGTGGTCAGACAAAATTTACTTTAAAAGCCGAGCTCAGCAGACGGGAGTAAAGCCTTCTTCTCATCCCGTTTCATCAAAATGTTAAACATAACCTTTTCTCGTTTGAGCCACCGAGTAGATGATTGTTTTTCAAGTGGGAGAGAAGCAGATCAAGCAGGTTCAGATTCTTTATACGATTGTCATCTCAACGCACTATGGCGAAACCAGTGAGGTATTTCTTACAATTAAAATCTGATATGCGATGGTAGTGTGGAAACTTCATGTTGAATGCACAAAGCCAGTGAATGGCAGATACATGTTAGTTGCACACACAGAGGAGACATCTTTCAATCTAGACCACACTGAATTATTACAGCCAACCATGGTTTACGCACCATCCGACGCAAATCCGATTCAATTTGTCAGACTCTGGTCGGTTTCGTGGCTATACTGCCACAAACACACACCTACCCCGTTCACAACCAGATATAAAAATGTTAATAATCAGTAGGTCATATTGTCTAAGGGGATTGAAACGGTAGGCTAGATGTCTATATGGTCGTAGATAATGGGTTGCAATTTATATTAACTTTTTTATGTTGCACACTTCTTTCAGTGTAAGCTGTTTTAGCATGTAAAAAATAAAAAGCCAAAAAAGCGCTAAATAAGTCGTACAAATTTTTTGGACTCCAACAAATTGTTTAAAAAAGCTATACACACAAAAAATAAGCCAAAACGAATTGTTCGACGCCAACCAATGTTTTAAAAAATCCAGAAAAACGCCAAAAAGGCAAACGAATTTTTATTTACGCCAAGTAATAAAAAAAAGCCAGATTTGTGAAATTTGGCGTCAAAAAAGCCATATTGGCAATCCTGGAAAGGAGGAACTCTTTCCTCCCCTCCCCACCCCCCACCCACTCACGTTGCCAAGGCGCAATCGGCCAATCACCTGTTCGCCTTAAAAACATAGAAGAAACTACAGAGAGAAAATCGGGCTGATCTTAAAGGCAACGATCTGGCACGAATTACGGACGACGAAAGTCTGTGTTCACCCTATAAACGGGGTAAGTTGGAATATGTACATTTGATCAATTTATATTTGCATTTGGACGTGTATAATTTGCTTCTCGATGTACAGTTGCATATGGGCTGGCAACCTCATCACAGCAAATAACGTGACACATGAACCACCACTGCAAGAACTGTGCTTTGTGCGGGTTTCCTCACAAGGAACCAACAGCGGAGGTGACCCCAGGCTCCATAGAGAGCAGGGAGTGGATGCTGAAATCATGGTGTATATATTTATTATACTAACACTTTAGTAAGTTTTATATGTACATTTATATATATTTCAATTGTCGCCTTCCGCTGTCCAAAAGCACTTTCATCCGACTCACTGGGTCTAAAATTAATGCTCAGGGAGGGTAAAAATTATGAGGAAGATGAAGTGGTAGATGGAAGCAGAAGTCGCCTGAGGATCATATCAGGACACCCAATACTCAAAAGAGGCATTTGTTTCCTCTTAGTTTGTGTTACAAGTTACCAGCAGTCGACTCCAACATCCTACTGGTCTTGAAGTCACTTAACAACCTTTGTAGTTACCCCAGCCTTTCTGCATAGGGTTTTTATAAGCAACTTTAGTATTTTACATTGTTAACCCATAAGTGATTATTAAACTTGTTTATCTGTATGGTAACTATAAGTCTATAGTTGGATTGAGCGAATTGTATGCCCGCATCCGTGCGACTCATAACGTTTTAGATACACAAAAAAAGAAGTGGTAGATGGAAGCAGAAGTCGCCTGGGGATCATATCAGGACACCCAATACTCAAAAGAGGCATTTGTTTCCTCTTAGTTTGTGTTACAAGTTACCAGCAGTCGACTCCAACATCCTACTGGTCTTGAAGTCACTTAACAACCTTTGTAGTTACCCCAGCCTTTCTGCATAGGGTTTTTATAAGCAACTTTAGTATTTTACATTGTTAACCCATAAGTGATTATTAAACTTGTTTATCTGTACGGTAACTATAAGTCTATAGTTGGATTGAGCGAATTGTATGCCCGCACCCGTACGACTCATAACGTTTTAGATACACAAAAATATAGAACTATTACATGAATAATTGCTGAATCACTTTCAGCTGGGGGCTCAAAAAATACGAGTCAATATTTCCTCACAGAATGTGTTCATGACAGCTTAAATGATCCCAGTTGTTATGCTTGCTTTTCTTTAAAATCCTGTGAGGCTCCCTGAAGTAAAAGCTTTATTCTTCTATTTCTATATCTGCCAAGAGTAATCTTGAGCAGAAGTTGATACCTTTGAAGACCCTCATTTTCATACTCATAGTTTGGTCATTGTTGGACCACTATTGCGGAACAGGGGAGACAATACCGTCACAGTCACCTTTATCTGTTTGCTCCATATATCAATTGAATGATGTTCGTCCTTGCTCTTCATTCGTCTTCAAGTTTATTCTTGTAAAGCGTTTAATATTAGGGATGGGTTGTCTTGTATTCTTCCAGTTTATTCTTCGATGCAAGGACTCATTAGTGCCGGAGCTCAAGTTTCACATGTATAGCTTGCCCTTGTCTGCCAGGCCCACGTGGATTTTTGTAACATCTGTAGCCTAGGCAATTGATAACACTATTTGGACATGCGGCCTTGCATTACCGACGTACCCTGTATCTAGGTTGAACGGGAAGCGCCTCTACAAAACGAGGCAAAATCTCACTTTTTAACAATTTAATAATGTTCCTTCTTTTTATTTCTTCTTCTTCGTTCGTCTGTGAAAAGGACGTTGGTTGCGTTGTGTCCGTTTACAGCGAAGCTGCGATATTTGCGCCTTTCGGCCAACACATCCGACTTCAGCACGGTATTTTTGGGACCGGGTTAGCTTTCCCCCTTCGATCCCTCTTCGATCCCTGTGATTGTCCCTACTCACTCAGCCGGACCGCAGTGATGCAGCCTGTTTCCAGGACCACCACTTGGAGGTGGAGTAGGGTCTTGGTCAGCTCTGGTTCGCTGACCCTGACGCAAGCAGTCTAGCTATGGGTCGCTAACTGCATTTCTCACTGTTGACGCGTCTTATGTCCTCTCTTTTATAATTTCAGGACATCGGTAGATGATATTATCAGACGTGCAATTGTAAAGGTTAAGGCATTTAATATATTGCGATAGATGTTTCAATTATTGAATGCTCCATACACGATCGATTATGACGTGTATAGCGTTGTTTGGGTCACAGTCGGTAACTAAGAAACGCTACCCTTTGTTACTTGACCGCCAAGCTGAATAGCTGCGTTTTTTCTAACCTTCCAATTCAATGGCATGATATAGCCATTTATATATGCATTTTTTTGATGGACCAGGGTCAGTCCTAGAACTCTATATGAGAGGAAAATTTATGGAGGTTAGTATTTAACTAGAATTCTCAGAAGGAGAAGAATAATCGTCAAATTCATATGAAATATTCAGACTCGCAGTCTCACTGTCGGCAGGTAGCCATGTCTAGCTGCGCGTGCATATAGCTGTGATGTTCTGACGACAATACTGCATTGTATCCTTAAACGGACATTGACACGTAAACCAGCAGTCTACGTTATTGATTAATTTATGCATGACTTATATGGACTTATGTTCTACTCCTATTTGAAATGATCATCCTGTGTGTACAACTGTGAATTAAATGTATGGACTCAATGAAATGACTTATCAAATCAATCGTATTCCAAGGTTCAAGTATTGTTCGGAATCTTCCACCCCCGCATTCGCTTAATCTTCCATCGAAGGCACGATGCACTATCACTGAATAAAAAAACTAACATATCAAAGAAAAAACAATGGCCAGAAATTTATAATTGTTTTATTCATATCACATGGAACATTGTTCAGAGCAAACCACCTTGCAACACCCTACTCTCTCAGCCAGACTGCATTGATGCAGCCTGTTGCCAGGACCACCACTTGGAGGGAGAGTAGGGTCTTGGTCAGCTCTGGTTCGCTGACCCTGACGCAAGCAGTGGAGCTGAGTCGCATTCATCTCGTTTGCTGCGTCTTCGGTCCCCAATGTTGTTATAATTTCTTTTGATGATTAACGTATAAACGCCGTCAGCATTTCCCATTGTTTATCTATATTCTGTATTTTTGTAATATCGTTTTGTATATTATGCGTTGTAATATTATATCCTTTACTGATTTCGTTATCTGTTTTAAGTAAGACTAAACATAACTTGATATTTTTTTAATGCCCGCTTTACTTTCTTCAGTTTTATTTTAAGTTTTTCTCTTACTCGTTTATGGTCGTTGCTGCAGTCTGCTACCGACCTAGTTTAGACATGCATGTTTATCAAACTGTTTCTAAATTTCCTGCATATTAGTATGTAGTAATCTTTTGAACATTGTTTCATGTGCTTTTTAACGTCCAAAGGTGTCTTTGATATTGACACCATCCGCGATCTCCAAGTTTTCAAAATGTTGCGGTAGAAGACAAAATATAAAGCTCACGATGAATCGATACTGAAAAGTACATGAAATTATTTGTCTAGATCAGGGTGTGTTAACCATTTATGTGCAATGGGCCCCATTGATTGTTCAGTGAAGGCTTGTGGGCCCCTGTGATTGTCCAATGAAGACTATGGACTCCCTGATTGTCCATTGAAGGCCATGGACCCCTCTGATTTTCCGATGAAGGCTATGGACTCCTCTGATTGTCCAGTGAAGGCTATAGACTCCCCTGATTGTCCAGTGAAGGCTATGGCCTCCTCTGATAGTCCAGTGAAGGCTGTGGACTCCTTTGATTGTCCAGTGAATTCTATGCACTCGTCTGATTGTCCAGTGAAGGCTATGTACCCCTTTGATTGTCCAGTGAAGGCTATGGATACCTCTGATTGCCAAGTGAAGGCTGTGTGGACTCCTCTGATTGTCCAGTGAAGGCTGTGGATCCCTATGATTGTCCAGTGAAGGTCATGGTCCCCTTCTTGAACAAAATGTACATAAAAGCGAAATTATACATTTTAAATTTTAGGTTATGTACACGGATCTTCTAGAATCCATTCACGATGGGCCACAGGTTAATAAACCCTGATGTAGTTGAACATGGACGGCATGGTGGACAGTTAGTTTATAATGTTTTGCAGTATGCTGGTGTAAGCTAGTGCTTTATGTGCGTAGTAGCTCATGAGATTCCCTTTCAGTCATTACTGACCATAGGAAAGCGCCCCTGTCACAGAGAGTTTATTGATCATAAATTGCCTATATCCTCTTCTTTTTCTCTCACCCGTGTCCTCTATTTTATTATCACTCTTTACCTTTTTCCTGTATTTTTCGCATCCATTCGTTTGCGAAAAATATTTTCTTCCCCATTCTCAACTTTACCGTTTTCTTTCTCATACTGGTAAACGCATTTATGACATAACGTGTCAGAGAGAGAGAGAGCGTTAAAATGCATTCTATTGCATTAGGTGTCAGTGGACAAAACTGTGAATATATTCGTCTGGCCAGACATAGGAGCAGACATATGTCTACAGCATTCCCTGCACCAGACGAAATACACTGTGAATATTCGCTTTCGCCAGACCTATAGGCGACAAATTTGTCTGCAATTTCACCTGCCACAACGAGTTGCATCGGTTGAGCGCTCAGTGAGGCGCGATAGCCGACATCTCCTCGGCGCAGTTTGAGACATTTGTCTGGAAATCCCAGCTGACAAGGCACTCACTGTTGGCCTGGTCAGCGTGAGGTGTGAAAACGCACGAGTGTCAGTTAATGGCAGTCTTCTAGTTGATGTAAGGTGTTTTAGACGGAAAGGGGAGATTATTTCGTTTGGCGAAATAAAGTTGGGACCCCTTTGTCTGGTAATAGACATAACCAGATTGTTAAACTTTAATTTCATTCAGTCCTCAAAATTCGCAGTAGACAGGTTGTTCGATTGGAGGACGACCTCTGTGTAATCTACGTTTTGCTGATGATATTGATCTGATAGCTGGAACAGAATCAGAACTTCAAGACCTTACCTCTAGACTGGAGAAAGTAACAAGAACATATGGGATGGAAATTAATATAGAAAAAAGCAAGATATTGGCGAATAGCCATAAGAAACATGTTCCGACCAACATTACGTTAAATGGGCAAACTTTAGAAGAAGTTAACACCTTTAAATATCTCGGGTCCACTATATGTAGTGATGGAAGATCAAATAAAGAAATCAAGACAAGACTTGAGATGGCCTCAGCTGCCATGACAAGGTTGAATGTGATCTGGAAAAGTAACATCAGTTTTCCTGTGAAGATCAAATTATACAAATCACTTGTATTATCTATTCTCTTGTATGGGTGTGAGGGCTGGACACTCACTGCAGATACGGAGCGAAGGATTCAGGCTTTCGAGCATAAATGTTATAGAAGAATTTTGCGCATTTGCTATAAAGAGCACAAAACAAATGTCTATGTTAGAGAGAAGATAAACACCTATGCAGGCCACCAAGAACCACTTTTGTCAATAGTGAAACGTCGAAAGCTTGCCTGGTTTGGGCATGTAACTCGTCATGACTCCCTTTCGAAAACGATCCTCCAGGGAACAGTCGAAGGTAAACGGAGAAGAGGAAGGCAAAGAAAATCCTGGGCTGATAACATCAAAGAATGGGCAGGACACGGTTTTCCACACTTGTACGCATTGCTGAGAATAGAGAGCAGTGGAGGACCCTGTCTGCTGATGCTTCCACCATGGCACCCCTACGACCCATGACGGGTTATGGGTTGAGATGAGATGATGATATAGCGAAGCCCTAGTTTGTTCGGAAATTTACCGAGCTCTAGACTTCAAATAAATATATCAGCGTATAATTCTAAAGTGTGCGATTACCTGTAGTTCTGTGTGTTGAGGTATATATTATAATAATTATCTAATATTTTGTGAAGTGTTTAAAGTGATAATCGCTTATTTCATATTTCACTAGTTAGATTTGGTGCAGAGTGCTTAATTTATATAGTCTGTATTATTTTCTAGTGACGTGTTTCAGTGGAAAGCAGAATAAATTATAATTTCTAGCTTAAACAACAATGTAGCTATAACGAATTTAATTTAACTGCTGACGGGAACAATTTTTCTAAACTAACTTATAATGCTAGATGCCTCATGAGTGTTGACGGAATACGTATGTATTCCTTATTCATGAGGATTGATGATTTTTAAATATATAACTTATTGCACGGGAAGTTTTAAATGATAAGTCAAGCTGTACGCTTGCATTTTAAAAACATAAGTTATATTGAGTACATAATATGTAACATATTTCATATGTGTTTTTTTCTTTATTCAGTGAATACTGGGGTAACCCAAACTTTGCCGGCGTTTTGTACAGAGACATACCTAATAAATGCTTATACTGGGCCTTTGAGCCAGTGCATATTTCTACACTAACTCTAATGTACATGCTGCCTTGTGGCGAGAAAAATTACAGAAATCAAAACATTAACTTTCCGACATTGTTGACAAGTGTGTGGTGAACCAAGATTATTTGTTGAGAGAAGTTGTCCACCGGTCATCTTCCTAATTAAGGGAAACCTCGTGTTCTGACATTGTGTGCTCGTTTAAGCCTAATTCTTACCTCGTGAGTCAAGTGACACTAACTTTAGTCTGAAATAACTATCGCATGAAGCAGACGCTCCCCGGATCCATTTTAATGAAAACCAACAAACAAATCTGCAGAGCTGGGATCCGCTTCATTTAACGACAGTAACAGATAAAAAAAAGTGTGTGAGTGTCCCAAAGTTTGCGCCAGACGGCGAACCACAGCACGATTGTAAGTATATCAGGGCCCCGATGAAAGAACCGAGTGAAAGTAGACTGAAGGATGTTCTTTGTTTGAGTCACCCACGTTGTAACTTCCTTTATGCAAGTTATTGCTAACAATATGTACCCTTAGAATAACGCAGAGTATCAAGTCTGTCCATACCTTAAAAGGGGGAAACCATAGACTCAATCATATGTGTATCTATAACTCTTTGGGGTTATCACTTTCTTCTAACGGGACTGTGAGCTATATATCCAGGTGAGGACCATACAAACGGGTCTATCGCTATTGTAGCATTCCTTGATTCTTATGACTATTTGTATATGCTTTTGATGTATTTTATATGTTGTGATGTAAGTTTACTATGATAATTAAACTATACCTACATTTATTTCAGTGTGGTGGTCAGTTCGTTCCCATAATATCTATATAATCCTTGTTATAGTTTTTCCCACGTCTGTGTGTCTAACTGTCGTCACTGGTATGTGCGGGCACGTGAGTGGATAGATATATATTAATATACATATTTTTTTATAGACTGTCTGACTCCTTTGGACCTGTTGTAGAAGATAGGAGGAAAGAGAGAGAGATTCTCGATTTCCGGGACAGCCTCTATAAATTTCTACCATCTCACTCGTGGAACTCTATTTCTATTTACTACATCTCACTGTGGCTATCACTCATTCTAACCTATTCAGAAGGGACCAACCCAAGTCTTAATGTCCCTATCAAAAATCTACGACAGCCCCCAAGACAATGTAATACGTATATATTCAAGGTATAGTTTTAAGTGTAATACAAAATCATATCACTGTGTTATTGTGTTTGGTATTCTTTGCTGTGTTATTGCAGTTAGTTTTTTTTGCGTCGGTATTTCTTTCTTGTTTAGAATTTTCATTTGTTATGTTATTATTATTTTTTTTCCATGCGTTCGCTTTGTTGTTAGTTATTTCCTCATAGCTTTTTGTATTTCTCATCTTTGTTTTCTGTTTGTCATTGTGGGTGACGAAGGGTAAGGGGTCGTCCACATATGATGTCACGCAATTTTTGTCATTTTTAACACACACACACACCTCCCCCCTCCCCTATCGTCACACTTCGTCACAAAATCTTAGACCCCCTCCCCTCACGGCATGACGTCATATGTGAACGACCCCTAATACTGAAACTTCCCATGTTTAACATGGCAACATTGGCAAAACATATATTAAAATAAACATTGGCAAAATTGACTCTAATATCATTTTTCATTTGTTTTTAAACTCCAACATCGGACACAGCACAGACGAAGAAATGAAAGAGTTTTATAGTTTTCTGGGTGATGCAAAAAATAAATAAATAATAAACCAACAAAAACAACAAACAAACAAACAAAAACATTAGGATCATCAAAAATTATAACTACGGGGGACTAAGGTGTTGAAGATTGTTTGACCACTAGGCTTCAGTTAGCAGGATCAAAGGTCCTCAAGTCTTTAGTTTATACTTGATCACGAACTCGATCATGTACTCGATCTGCCGTGGTTGGAGAGCTTGAGTGCCCCAATGATCCCGGGAGCTATGCCGGCGGGAGTTTTACTCCTGGCAGGGTCACCCAAGCCGGACAGGTCCTGGGTGAGGAGCCAGACTAAATGGGCTGAGGAGTGGGTGGAACCCTATAGGTGTAGATGCAGAACCCACCGGCGAGTGGTACATGCTCTGGTCTGCACCAATCCACCCCCACTTCATGGGTTAAATGCTTTCTTGCCTCATTCTTCACTGTTTGTCGTCTATCGGGAGTAGTTTGGGACCCCATACAGTGTAGGCGCAGTGCCCACCGGCGAGTGGACCATACTCTGGCCAGCATCAACCCAAACCCCAGGCATGGGTTAAAATCCTGGGTAGATGAAGCTCGTAAGCCTTGGAAGGCAGTTCGTCTAGGAGAAGGAAAACTCTGATCTCAAACCACCTGCTGCCTTGCAGGTAGGCTGGGGACAGTCAAGGGCTAAGGAACGCAACCCTACAGAAACGCTTGTTGAAATCAGATGCACTGGGCTACATGCTCAACGAAACAGTGCAACGTACTTCGCCTAATGAAGATGTCACGAATACAATTTAAGCGTTGTGGTGCTCGTCCCGTGGAGTCCCGCCAGGCGGCGAGAGTGCCGGACCCCCCACCTCGAAGGGGTCCAACCAGTACTACTGGTGGTCACCTTCCCCTGAATTGTGGAGTCAAGGTACAGAGGGAAAGGGCAAAAGCTATTGACCAAACACCAAGAACACTCAACATTCTGCAGTGGAATGCAGAAGGAGTTCTGAACAAAAAAAGTCCCCCTAAAAAACCGCCTTTATGAGGATCAAATAGATGTGGCTTGCATCCAAGAAACGCATCTAAACAGCAACCACAGATTCTCAATAAGAGGATACCAGGCTTTCCGACTCGATCGAGAAGGACACAAAGGAGGTGTGCTATTACTTACCCGAAACTCAATACCAAGTAGCGAGGTATCTGTGAACTTCAACGACCAATCGGAAATTGTAGGGGTTGACATTAAAATAAAGGACACGAACATGCGTATCTACAATTTGTATGGCCCACCGAGCAAAGACCTGTCACTTGAAAGTATGGAAATAAAGAGCTCAAACTGCATTGTGGTCGGAGACTTCAACAGCCACTCGGAAAGATGAGGATATCTGGATACAGACAGTAGAGGAGAGGAAGTGGAGGACTGGGAGATAGACACAAATCTTCACCTTATCAACAGGCCAGATGATAAACCCAGTTTCTACTCTAGAAGATGGCACACCACTTCCACTCCAGACCTAGCTTTTGCCACAGGGGACATATTTCACAAAATTGACCGACAGGTACTTGGCCAGCTAGCAGGCAGCGACCACAGACCAATAAAGCTAGTGGTTAATATGGAGTATGTTCCCCATGAAGTGAAACCATTGCCCCGATGGAATTACAAAAGAGCTGACTGGGACAGTTTTGCAGTGCTGACTGACAGCCTTTGCGAAACCATAAACACACGAAACAACAGCATGAAAAATATGGTTGAAAGCTTTAATAGAGCAATACTTCAAGCAGCTATTGAGACTATTCCGAGAGGGGCAAGAAAAAACTATAAACCATACTGGAATGAAGATCTGCAAAAACTTGAAGATGAGGTAGCACAAGCCAGAGACAAGGCAGAAACAGAACAAACAACTGAGGCAAACATCTTGCTCAAAGCAACCACTGCAAAGTACAGAAGAACATTAAACCAAACAACGCGAGACTGCTGGAAGCAAACAACAGAAAATCTCAACCTAGATAAAGAAGGGAACAAGCTGTGGAAACTAGTTAGAGCTTTGAACAACGAAGAACCTTACAAAAATCACATCACAATCAAACAAGGTGAAAATATGCTCTCGGGAAAAAAAGCTGCAAATGCACTCATGGAACACTATGCTGGTGCAAACCACATTGATGTCCCTATAGACAGAAGAAAGGCCATCATTGGTGAACAAAGGAATCATGATAACAAAAAGCTTGCACCAGAAGAACACATGATGGCAAAGTTAACAATGCAAGAATTAGAAGAGGCAATGAGGGCGCTAAAGAAAAAGAAGTCACCCGGAAAAGATGGGATAACCAATGAAATGCTAACAGGCCTAGGAACAAAGGCAAAAAAGAAGCTTCTGGCCATCCTAAACTGCAGCTGGAAAAGAGGAATAGTACCACAGGCATGGAAAGATGCCATACTGATTCCAATACCTAAGAAAGACAAAGTTCAGACAGAACCAAATGGCTACAGACCTATCAGTCTACTTAGTTGTGTTGGAAAATTGATGGAGCGCATAATAAATACTCGACTTATGTGGCATCTAGAAGAAAAACATCTCTTAGCCCCACAGCAAGCAGGATTCAGGAAACACAGATCCACTGAAGACCAGATCACTTATATAACTCAGAAAATTGAGGATGCTTTCCAAGAAAAAAAGCACACACTGGTGGTTTGGGTGGACCTAGAAAAAGCATTTGACAAAATGTGGAAAGATGGACTGAAAGTCAAGCTGCAAAGAAGTGAAGTGTGTGGGAGAATGTTCAAATGGATCAGCCACTATCTTGAAAATAGAACGGCCAGAGTCCAACTACAAGGACAGACCAGTAGGAAGATGGTATTGGAGCAGGGTGTTCCCCAAGGGGGAGTCCTGTCACCCACATTGTTCCTCAAATATATAAATGACATATCAGAGAATATTCCAAGAAGAACCCACAATGCCTCCTTTGCAGACGACTTAGCCCTGTGGATCTCAGAGGAATATATCTCTACGGCAAGCATTCGGATGCAGCAAGCCCTAACATCACTGGAGGAGTGGGCCAAGGCATGGCTAGTAAAGATAAATGAGGAGAAAAACATCATTCACAGTGTTTTCTCTCTCTAACAAACCACAGATCTCCAAATTGGTGCTAAATGGGAAAAATCTACATCTGGATGAAAACCCAAACTACCTAGGCATTACCTTTGATCGCCGCTTGACTTGGAAAACCCAGATTGAGAAAAACAGGACAAGAGCAAGGCAGAGAATGGCAATCATGAAAAAACTTGCTGGCATGGTTTGGGGAGCAGACGAGAGAGTACTAAAGAATCTATATACTGGGCGAGTGAAACCAGTCTTAGAATATGGTATTGCAGCATGGTCAACAGCCGCTAAGTCGAACTTTGACAAAATAAACAGAACCCAAAACCAAGCAATGAGAATCATAACTGGGGGCATGAAATCAACACCAATAAAAGAGTTGGAAAAGATTACTCACCTCCAGCCTATGGAGGATAGAAGAGATAGCAGAGCCCAGCAACAAGCCGAGAAATTCAGGAGGCTGATAGATCACCCAATGCACCAGAGGATAAATGGACTTGGAAGGGGAAGACTGAAGCGAAGCAACTTTGTAGAGACAGTAAAAACAAAGATGAGAGCAGACCCCATAAATGCAATATCAACAGCTACGCCAATATGTACTGCACACAAGCTACCAATTTGGAAACAACAGTGCTTCCCTGAAATGATAGAAAATGTTCCTGGTATTGAGAGAAAGAACAGTCAAACTGAAACAGAAAGGAGAGTCCTAACCACAAAATATATAGAGAAGCATTACCCAAGCAACACCTGGATCCATGCGTACACAGATGGATCAGCAACTAATGCAACAGAAGATGGGGGTGGGGGAGTCTTCCTGAGCTTAAGCAATGGCACACAAAAAAAGATAGCAGTCGCAACAGGGAAATTTTCAACTAACTTCAGAGCAGAGGCAGAGGCCATGAAAACTGCATCAGAAATTCTAATGACAGAAAAAAGCTCAGAGAGACCAGTAGTTATCTTCTCAGATGCGCTGTCAGTGATTACAACACTGAAAAGTCAAATAAATGCTGAACTGGATGACCTAAGAGTAACACTTCACCGACTATGTCAGCAATACAAAAGAGTTGTGATACAGTGGATCCCTTCTCACTGCAACATCCCTGGAAATGAAGAGGCTGACAGATTGGCAAAGGAAGGGGGAAAACTTCCTCAGCTGGACACAAATATAACCTATGAGGAGTCCAAGAGTTTTATCAAGCGCAGATACAGGCACAAGTGGGAAGAAGAGCATCCAGGCCACACAAAAAATGATCCGTATTACCAGCTCAGCAGAAGTGAACAAGTGGTAATCTTCAGACTTCGCACTGGTCATAACAGATTGAGATACCATCTGTTCAACAAATTAAAGATAGGAACTACGGATGAATGTGACTGTGGCACTGGTAAAATGACTGCCGAACACCTGCTTCAGAGGTGCCCAACATATGAGGAGCGGAGAGGACGCATATGGCCATCACCAGTACCATTCCTGGAGAAGATCTACGGAGATATCAACAGCCTCAGGCTGACCACCGCTTTCTTTGAACTTATTCAAGTTGACATCTGAGGGTGAACGAAGAAGAAGAAGAAGATGTACTCGATCAGGAACGATTATAAAACCTGGAACAAAATGTAATAGGTGGCCATGGTGTTCCAACAAGCTCATACACCACTGATGTTCATGAGGCGACCATGTCTTCAGTGTTTGTATATAAATGAATGATTCATGGTAGTATGTTACAGAGATAGCATGATACGATAGTGTCTACTGTGCAGAAAATAACAAAATACATGAATAAATCACATGTTATGATAAATGGGTAAGATATAACCTTTGCCTTCCACTTATGGATGCCAAGTCACTTCTGTACTTGCTGGTATGTCGTAAGCTTCCAGGCAAGAACTAGCCATGATATATTTGGCTAACCAATTAATTGTTATGCTTCCTGACAATGCCGGTGGAGGTTATCTCTGGTTAGCGTCATTGGCTTCCTGTATACCCTTTTTATTATGTCTGATACAATCAAATCGTAAACAAAATCTGAAATAAAATGATATTAGTCATACATATATCTTTAACAAACTTACATACCCTCTAGGATTAATAAGCGCACTGTGAGGCTGTATCTCATGAAGTATATCTGCACTGCATGTAGCGTGAAAAAACTTTTCTTGCAGATACTGTCTTCCAGTCTCTCACTCTGGCGTCTGGATTTTGTGTGTGTGTTTTTTAAACGGGCCGCTCTGCCCTTATGTTTGGGCGACTCTCCCGTACGAGAAAGCACCGTCTGAAGTCCGCTTAGATTTTCGTTTAATCTCTTGGTTTGAGGCGATCTGTGCTTTTTCTGTACTTGTTTTCTCTTCTTGTCACTACACACTTATATCTTTCCTTCCTTCCTAGGTATCCTTTCATTTTCCCCATATGAAGCTTTCATTCTATTCAAGTTTTATCGAAATCCGTTGAGGTATGTAGTTATAGTAAATTTTTAAAGATCATGAGCTAACTTTTAGCAGATGTGATGACGATGAAAAATATTAATTATTTTTAAAGCTACTTACATTTGAATAATATCCTTTTGGATATTACTCATATTTTATCTCCTTATGTAAATTATTATAGTTTTAATATCTTTCAACCAGGCCTGCTCTTGTAGCTTTAGATTTTCTTTCCTGCCAATGCAAATTTTTAAGGTCGGCCATGTTTCATATATTCTCTCCTTCCTACACTTTCCCAATGCTGTTCGGCTAGGCGTCAACTTCAAAGCAAGCCCCACCGCGTTGTCCCTGCACTCTTATCGTTGTGTGTGTCGCGTTACACATTTTTTTCACAAACAAAGCAAGTGGTACCAAATCTTGCCACACAGAGCAGTGAAGAACGGAGGCGCAAGAGTTTATGTGGTCTATCCAGACAAAGAAAACGAATCCACCTGTTCACCTGTTGGAATATTCTGTTCAAACTACTCTGCTGAAGTACAGGCCTTAAGCATTGCTGCAGGAATAAATAACACTATAACCCAATGTCAGCAGGTTGTATTCCTTACCGATGCAATGTCAGTTCTGCAAGCCCTCAACAGTGATAAACTGCGAGAGTTAAAAAAAGCCCTTTGCGAAGTAAATATCAAAAGAAGGGTAGTGCTACAGTGGATACCATCACACTGTGGCATACCCGGAAATGAGAGAGCAGATACGTTAGGAAAAGAGGAAGCAACACGGAAAAAAAAAATCACCTTCCAGGAAAAGAAGACCCTTATCAAGGCCATCAGGAAAGTTGACCAACAAAGGGACAACTATCACTATCTTGATCGAGCAAAACAGGTGATCCTGTTCCGTTTTAGAACAGGACATAACAGACTGAACAGTCCCTTATACAGACTGAGATTGGTCCCATCACCCCTATGTACGTGTGGACTAGCAGCACAGACAGCCGAACATATCCTGCAAGAGTGCCACATGCTTAGTCAATTGCGGACTGAACATTGGACCACAGAGACGTACATCCACACAAAGCTGTTTGGGAGTCTTGACGAACTTTCAACCACAGCAACATACATCCAGAGAACGGACTTCTTGTGTAGACATTACTAAACAACAGCGAACGAGAAGAAGAAGAAGAAGAACACCGAGTGTCACATTTTGGATACAATAGCATGTCCGCAGAGGCGGTTGAAAACTAAGGACGTACGAGACTAAGCCATGCAAAAGAGATACACAGAGGGGCGCTTGTTATCAGATTGTATACCATTGACAGCATTAAGATACTTAGATGTTGACTACGTGGCGGGGCATTGAAGGAAGAGATTAAGGAAAAACGCCCGTGGGCCAAACAACAATGAGAAAATAGATTGAGCGCCATGAAGTCTGTGAAGGGGAATATACTAGAAGCCGCAAAGGAAAATAACTATGTAACAAAAGAATATATCTTCTTCTTCTTCGTTAAAATAACTATGTAACAAAAGAGTATATAATTTCTCTTATCGGGCGGCCAATCACAAGTCACGGTTTTTCTTATCACCGGACAACCAGAACGAAGACTCAGAGTTTGTTACGAGAGTCCACCCACTTTTAGTGATTGACGGGGCCTGAACTTGCAAGCGAGCATGCAGATGTGGCATAACAAGATGGAAGGCGAGTATGACACAGTCCCAGAATTGTCACACATTAACAGTCCACAAATATAACTTGATGCACAGCTGAATTCAGTACGTTTTACAACATCCGCGGAGCATAGTGGAAGAATTTCCAAGAGCCTAGCCTGTTCCATAATTTCATTCCAGTGTGCATTATAATTTCATTCCAGTGGAATATAATTATAAATGTTTTCTTCAGGAATTTGCGAAAGGGAAAAGTTAGTGACTTTAGAAAAATTATATATTTTTTTTTCATTATTAGTGATTGCTTTTTGCACATATACGAGGGGCGTTCAGAAAGTAATGCCCCACATCGTTTTTCTCAGGAGCTGTTTATACAAAAAGCATGAAATTTATACACAATATACATGGATATGTCATGTAAACATCGGTATTATTCACTATAATCCCCATCACCTTGTACGGCTTTATGCCAGCGCGAAACAAGTGCATGTATTCCTAGCCCGTACCAGATTTTGTCTTGATCGTGTAGCCATTTCTTCGCTGCATGAATCACTTCTTCATCATCTTCAAACCTTGTCACACGGAGTGCATCTTTAAGTGGACCAAATAGATGAAAATCAGAGGGTGCCAAATCGTGACTATAGGGTGGATGGGGTAGTACAGTCCAACCCAATTTGGTGATTGCTTCCTGTGTTGCCAGACTTGTGTGAGGGCGCGCATTGTCGTGAAGGAGAAGCAGGTCTGCTGGATTCTTGTGCGGTCGAACTCTGCGAAAACGTTGATTGAGTTTTTTCAAATGTCTTAATGTAAGCTTGCGAATTGATTGTCTCTCCTCTTGGCATAACGTCCACAAGAATCACACCTTCAATGTCCCAAAAGACAGTGATCATGACCTTTCCAGCTGAAGGAATTGTCTTGAATTTCTTTCTTCTTGGTGATTGCGGATGATGCCACTCCATTGACTGTCTTTTTGTCTCAGGTTCAAAATGATGTGCCCAGGTTTCGTCGCCTGTAACGATCTTAGCCAAAAAGTTCTCTCCATCAGCATTGAAACGCTCCAACTATTCAGAAGAAATTGCTTTCCTTTGCAATCGGTGGTCATTTGTGAGGCTTCGAGGAACCTATCTTGCGCAAACCTTAGAAAATCCGAGAGTTTTTATAAGTGCATTTGCACTACCAATGCTGACTGACAGCTGTAAGGCCAATTGTTGAGTAGTGATTCGCCTATCAGTAAGAATAATGCCCTCAGCGCATTTCAACATTTCTGCGTTGGTGGCTGTGGCAGGACATCCACAGCGCGGCCGATCAAGCAGCTCCGTATCTCCACGTCATGATTCTTTGATTCTCTGAACCCAGCGACTGACTGTACTCCTGTCGACTGCAAAACTTCCATACACATCACATAGACGCTTGTGAATATTCACAACAGTTTCCTTCTCTGCAACGAGAAATTCTATCACAATTCGCTGTTTATAACGCAAGTTGCTGACACGCTAAATTTCAACGGTTTAGGGCAGCCGTATTATTTGGCCGGTTGCAGTGCAATTTAGTGCACACAATTGGCACATGCCATATTTGAAGTGTGCAAAATTTCACGCTTCTATCTTCATTATTAGCTGAGAAAAACGATGTGGTGCAGTACTTTCTGAACGCCCCTCGTACTTATAGCTTATTTGCGAAATTCTGTTTTCTTTTCCCTACTTCTAGTTGCTAAGGGCTAGTTGATTCATAGATTCTTC